>JAMKCH010050385.1:0-128305 GCA_023653785.1 Ophioderma brevispina
ATCAGCTTAAACCTCCATGATTTTTAAAAAACACCATGGTTATGTTTAAGCTATCATAAATCAGAATTAACTGGTATAGACTGATCATATCTAACAATTAAAAACAAAACCACAAAAACAAAAACAACAGTTTTCCGGCCTATACAAAGGTCAATCCAATATCATGTTGGATGCTATAGGTCAGGTTTTTTATTGGACGAGATGTCCCTTTATGCGCCTCTTACGACATGCAGGGAACACAGCGGATCAAATCTTCACCCCGAACCCGCAGGGGCCCCTTTAGTCGCCTCTTACGACTGCAGGAAACACTCGGGGCCAATTCCTTAACGCCGAACCCGCAGGGGGCATTCAGTATTGGATATAATGGAAGCGGTGTTTGGTAGTTGGGGGGTACCGTACTGTGCCCGGGGTGGGGGTGGGGGCCTGGGTGTGGATTTAAAGGGGGATATGTGCGTGAACTGGGACTTTCAAATGCACCCTAAACACGTATTTTCGCCTACTAAAAACAAGCTAAAACAACAAGTATTTTTATCTGTTAATGATACCCTCAACAAGTACGCAGTGCTTGAATCGTAAATAACCTTTATTATCTTGCTTGCTTTGCTTTACTTACCCAATTTCCGATTACATATTTGGATGATTTTGATCCCTGCTTACTGAGATATAACATGACCATTTCAGAGTTAGAAAAAAATACCCTTTTCCATATTTTGTTTGTTTTTGACACCTAAACATGTCCGCGCGTACATCGCTGTTGGAAAAAAGACACCGTTTTTGCGTTTTTCTTGTTCACGCATCATATCCACCTTTGAATACAGTGCCCCCCCCGGATATTTGACAACTCATTTGGGCGCATCGACTGAGTATTTTTTCAAGTCATGCCGACTTGCCCGTTACCATCCCAGATTTTAAAGTCGCAGTAAACCATTGACAATCACTGTTTTCAACTGGAAGTCGGTGCAATCCGCTTCTAATTCTCTGCATGATAATTCTCCTACATCTTCATTGTCTCGGAAAAAGTCCCGGATGCAGCAATGACCAAAGAGGTTCTTATAGTAGGGAGGCAAAACGTTACTTCATCTTTAGAAATTCATCTCTCGCTGTTTGCCGACCACAAAGAAAAACAGAGTACCAACAATATAAGTCACTGGCTTTGCCTCCGCTTCTTCCACATACCGTGTGGTGCCGCTTTGCATATACACTAATCGGTATGTGATGACAAATTGTGTATGTTTTTAGAGGTGGCCAGGTGTAATATAGTGCACCTGGATCATTGTGGCTCAGATACTCTTTTTCTCATAATTGCAATGCGCGCTAGGTGAAGATGTATTCATTGAGCGCGTTTATTTAAATCACGACGACTGATGTGTCATTTAATTCGTTGTGTGGCCATGGGTATGACAACATTTAACCACCCAATAGCACCCAACATCCCACAACTGATATTGTGGCAGATTGTTTGTAATCGATTGACATTATGTGTGTATACACATGAATACAAGCACCCAAACGAATAATCAGTCCGTGCAAGTATTCACAATGTTCAGTGGCGCCCAGTACGGACGACTGGTTTTGAATGGGATTCACCCCTTACAATGACGATCAAACTAAACCATAATGGGCACACAAATGCTGGCCGGACCACGACACCGCCGTAAGCGTGATAATCCCCGGTCATGGAGTGCCAACTGCATGGTTCGAGACCAACTAAGAGTTTCCTAATTTTCTCTTTCCCCCTCTTGTTCCTTATTCCTTCACTCGCTCCCGTGAGATAAGCTTGAACACATCAATTGATGCTGTCAGCGAAGGTAATTTCACTAAATATTGGTATGCTCACAAATTGAAATCTTCCCGAGCGTATTCTACGCTCCCTCTATTGCACATTAATTCTCTCCCTTAATTAAATTATGGTGTAATTGCTTGGGGAAATCATGAAAAACGTCCTTGGATAAAATTTTCAAAACTGTCAAAACTGCCCTAAGAACAATATCAAATAAGTCACTTCAGATGCCATTCTGGACCTTTGTTTGCAATCACAATTGTTAATATATATGCTAATGTATAATCTAGAATTGGGTACATTTAATGTACAAACACTACACAACAATATGCTCCAAAAGTATTTGAGACCCATATTTTCAAAACGAGCACACATCATGAACCAGCACATCACGATTTGCTAACATTATAATTGACTAAAATAAAACTATTTTTGCATCAAAAATGTTCGTTTTTCTGCTGACCTTCTCTGGTAAATTCATTGGATTAATATTAAATCTTAAATGCTTTGGTACACTTCCGTAAGCAATACAAAGTGACTTAACTTTTGAATATTATAATTTCAATTTTTCGGATCATTGTTTTTGTGTGCTGTCATGAGTGATGCGTTAATGGTTATTGTATATTATGATCTGTGTATGTAACTTTTGACTTTTTTGTTTTTTTATTTTTAGGGGATTTCCGTTTGGACCTTTGACCTTTTTGTTCATCTCCACCATGTTTGTATTGTTTCTGTTTTCTTTTTAACTCTGTATATATTTTTGGCATGGAATAAGATTTAATGATATGGTATTTAAACCAGAGCGTACAAACACTGCAAAACAGTGTTTAGAAACGTGGTGCAAATTAGTGTTTATCGATATGACCATGTTTAATTCCTAACCACTTATATCAAATGTATAAACACCCAATCCAAATCCATAAACATTTTTAAGATTTTAAAACATATACACTACTCCCCGTCTTAAACTCCGAATGATTTGAAAGGGCCTCAACGTTTCAAAATTGGTTTTTCAATGAACCGCCAAGCCAGCTGGATATCTCCCCTCAAACTTCCACATCATGCTTCGTTATCAATGGCCCCATTACGGACACAGCAGTTGCGTAGCCAGCTTTTTTTCAGGGGGAAAAGGGGGGGCGATTCCCACGGGGGAGGGGGGGGGCACTATTTCCCACTGGGGGGGGGGGGGGGGGACTTCCCCCTGCCCCCCCTCTGGCTAACGCCACTGGGATCACAGTCAATAAGCAAACACATTACCGAACAACGCTCCTGGCATTTATTATTATAATTCACCTACTTACCTTTTTAATACAGTAATTTTTATCGTTCGGATTTTTTAAGGCGGGAGTCATTTTAGATTAATTTTTAAATATTTAAACGAGACATTTCAAAATGTTTAGAACGTGTGCAAATAGTGGTAGAAAAGTGTTTTTAATTCTAAGCACTGTTTTTTTGCAGTGTAAGTTTAGCTTGTCTGTTTGTATCTATTGCTTTTGTTTAAAGGTTATGGCATGGCTCGATTGCCGATAGCTTCGTCCCCAGAACCCAGATTTTCCGGAAGTGTTTAAAGTTTTTAGGGTAGGCAAAGGGCCCTATGCCGGTTAGTTAAAGCGGGGGGAAACTACAAAAAATCACGGAAGTAGCAAAGTCCTAATTAAAAGCCGAATCTGACTAAGCTTACAGTGAGCACCCCAAGAAAAGGGAGCACCAGCAGCATAAATATTGTAATTGGACGTTATACACTGCAAAAGGACGTCATTGGGAAATTCGCCTGGGAGTAAACCAGAAGGTTTGATATAAACATCCTGGGTCTATGTGAAACACACTTGAATGGAAGAGACCCTCACGAATAAAGAAGAATTGTACTATCCTTCTTTCTACCAGAATTGAACGGGCATCTTGCGAGATGGAGTAGTGGATCACGATTAATCCCAAAGCTTCTCCCGGGTTTGTCAAGCTATGAAGCAGTCTTACTAATAATTATCACGCCAAATTTATTGAAGGAAGCAATAGTAAAACATCATCCAGTCTATGCCCCCCTCTGAACACTTGAGACAGGAGCGACGAGTTTCTAATGACACCCTGCAGCTCCACATGCAGAGAATCCCTAATAAAGAAAGCCTCATCCTGATGGGGGGTTTAAATGCCAAACTAGGGACAGATTACCAGGCTGGAAAATCCCACATTGGGTAGATATTATGGAGTTAGAAAATCAACCTGACAGAGGAGAAAAGCTCCTGGAATTCTGTGAACATCCACAAACGGGTTTGTATGGCAACCCTTAACTCAACGCAAGGAGTGTAGAAAGGACACATGGACATCTTCAGTGGGCAATATAGACATTATTGACTTTCATCATACCCAACTGGACAACTTGAAACCTTCAGAACTCAGATCTTACTGCTCAGCATGTCGGTTCAGACCACAACCTGGTGCTGGCCAAGGTGAAATTTATACCTACCAAAACCAACCGTAAACAACGGTACCCAAGAACTATGACGTCAGTCGATTCCGCGACCCCACAATTGCAGCAGACTTCTGTGAAAGATAGGTGGTCATTTGGCCACTCCTCCAATTAGAAACACTGATGTTGAGGCTATGGACCAACTTCAAAGAAACAACATAAATAACAAGGAAACAGTGGTTGTGAAAAGGGCCTGGCAATTAAGGGGCTCCTGAAAAGTAAGAAAGGCATGTCAACAAAGAGGACAAGCAGACCAAATGATGAACAACCCAACTGCACGTAATAAGTCCACTACTCCAAACTAGCAAGGAGGATCAATACAAGTACAGAGCTGAAGAAGAAGCTCTCGAAAAGGAAGTTAAAGAGGTGGAAGATGCACATGCTAGGAACAGCACCATGAACTTTTCAAGTGCGTCCGTAGACTAGCGGAGTGAAGAGCTCAACTGCCATCAGCTTGCCAAGACAACCTGGCTCCTCCTCAAAACTGCTCCGATAAATAATGAGTGCTGGTAAAACACTTCAGAAATATCTCAACACTGCTGAATTCCCCAGAGATGAAGCAGTACTTCACTCCATCCCAGAACTTGGAAATTCTAACTCAACAGGGCATCTTTCTCCAACAGAGGAAGTAGAAGCGGCCATTAAGAAACTGAAAAAAATAAAAAGCAGGGTGATAAAACTCTACTGAACCTGAAAGCATGTGGCCCGCTATGAGACAGCTACTGTTGAAAATAATCAACATTCCCTGGGTAGAAGGGGAAATTCCAAAGACTGGGCAAGGCCTTATACCGTCAGTATACAGGTGAGAACAGATCCCGCCAACGATAGAGCAATTACTTTACTGTCCATCCCAGGGAAAGTTTCTGTAGAATGATCCTGAACCGGATAGAAGACTACCTTGGAGAGAAAGCAATGTGGTTGAAGCTCAAGAGGTACTACTGATGCTGTATTTAATGTTCGCCAAGTGCTAGAGAAGGGCAAAGAAAGAAGCATTCCTATACACTGGAACTGTGTAGATTTTAAAGCATAGCATTTGATGCACATTGGACAGAGGCACCTGGAAATGCTTAAGAACAATTGGAGTAGACAGCAAGCTGGTAAACCTAATTGAAAAGATGATGAGCAAACATATGCCCAGTAGTGGTGACTGATCGAAGTCTTAGGTTGGTGTGAGACAGTGATGCCTTCTATCTCCATGCCCCTCTCAATCTCTTCTTAGAATTTGTAATGAGATTGAGTTCAAAACCTAGGCTTCCCGGAACCAAATGGAGAAGATGAAAATCAAGAACATTCGTAATGCCGATGACACAACCCTCTGCTGGAAATGGTCTTTAAAGTTACAGCTATCGCAAGCAAAATCTGGAAAAAGCTGCGCCAAATGGGGAATGAAGATCAATCCATCTAAATGCAAGATCATGTCCGATGACCCAGAGACATCACCGCATAACCAGAACCCCATTGACAAAGTAAATGATTTTGTCTGTTCGTGGAAGTAATGTGCCTTCGTGTAAGGAAGGACAATCAAGAGCGTACAATACTGGCAGCATGGGCAATTCGGTAGACACATAAGCATCAAGCCCAGAAGGTTTTGGTTCGAACGAATGAGATACCAATATCTGACAGGGAAATTCAGAGAAAATACTAAACTTCTGCAAATATGAAAAGTCTGCCGGGGGCCCGTTGTTACGTGTAGCCCCAGGAGAGGGGAAAGTTACTATGGGGGTCAAATGTTTGAACTGCTCTAAATCTAATGACTATAGCGTCAAATTATTCCTTAGTAAGCAGGAGTCAAAAAGGTCATTGGGTCACACGTGTTGGTGCTTCCTTTCCAAGATATTTGGAAATAGGCTGAAGGGTCTTTGTTTGAGCTATATTCATTATATTTAGAGGCATTTCAAATATTTGACCCCCATAGTAGCTTTACCCCTCGCCGTGGCTACACGCAACAACGGTCTCCCGGCAGACTTTCATAATTTTTTTTTTGTTGTTTTCCAAAGGTTTATATTTTTTCTCTGAATTTTCCCGTATTCAACTATTGGTATCTCGTTCGTCTAACCAAACCTTGCTGGGCTGGGCGGTCTAAAAGGAATAAGCCATCTGGAGCAATCACACATCACAAGATCCCTCCAAGTCAGATATACCAGTCTCTTATCCTCCCCCATTGCCACTTAATGGGCATAGTCCCTGGGTATTTGATGCTCAAGGCAGACTGCCAAACGCTAGAAAGCTTTGAGATGAGATTCTCCGGTCCACCTCGAAGTGAACCTTTGGACAAAATTTAAAGAAATGATGAATTAGACAGCGTCTTAACATCACATGCACCATCACGTGATGCAGTCACCAGGAGAACATACCAGACCCAGCCTATACGCAAGACTTCAACAAGCGTATGAAGCCAGGCAGGAGGGCCGGCCCACCAGCAAGATGGAGGACCAGATCCCCAAGGACACCGGCTTGGACCCCTCCAAAATGCCCAATCTATTGCAAAGGGCAGACCAGAATTGAGTATTACTCTCGAGAGAAGCAACGGAACACCCTCTTTCTATGCAGTTAGTCAAGTAGGTCAAAAGTTAAAGTTTGGGTGTTCCAAGAGAAGCTATTATTTTCCTCATTTACCTGTAAAAGGGTCACCGATTTCTTTAAAAATGGCTCAAATTGTTCATATTTTCCTTCCCTCAAAGACTGCAACAAAATATTTTGCACTACATATTTTTTACAATTCGGAAGATCAATTAGAGTTCAATGGGCATTTACCTGTCATTTATCGTTGATAACCAACTACAAAGAAGTGCCAACTACTTTTGCTGCAATCCCTGTGGGAAGGTTAATAATTATGTTGAGCCCATTGTTAAAGAAATCGGTGGCATATTAAAAGATTTAAAAACGCTTTGGTGATGACATTGACTATTTTTGTCCTTATAATTCCGTCACCATACAGTCCAGGTACTACAAACTATGCCTTTTTTAATCCTTGTAACAAGACGAACACTTTGGTTACCTATTACAGCATCCACGCATTTTTTTTATTTTTGACCACCTGTATTATGAAATTGCACCATCTCCTGATTCACCGCCCACAGCTTTCACGAGGGTCACCCCGCTAAATTTGTTCATTCACTTCAAATGAAGACAAATCCCTTGAAATGATGCTCTGCTCTCCACCGGTCACGGAATTGCCCCACATATCTTCACTACACACGTTCCAACGCAAAGAGGCGAGACTTTTCGAATACCCGCTCGGCCGACAGCAAGAAATTGCATCGTCCCCATAATCCCACCCCCCCCCTTCAAGATTTTGCCGGAAGTGGTCACATTTTGGTATTTGAAGAAGCTATACTATTTCTCATTTATCCTGTTGAATCATTAGAACTAAGGATATTTGGTTTGTAATTTATGAGGCGAAAATGTACCCCCACTTTGTCGACCGAGATTAATTTTACACTAGTGTATAGGGCTAATATATCAGTTAGCTTCACATGAAAACGGGTTTTAAATATCGGCTTCAAAACTTAACAGATGGGGTTTGGGTCGAAGGCCATTCTATCAAGATGATACTTTAAATCGGTCGTCCCCTTTAATGTTGTGTAATAACTAAAATATAGGCAAAAATGTCAGATAGGTTTATACATTAAAATAGTTCTTGCAATACTTCCTTTTTTATTTTGGGAGGGTTTGTACAGCAAGAAAACTTCTGTAGCAATTTTGTCCAGGTCCTACCGTAGATTGAGTGAAATGCTATAAAGTGCACAGAATCGATTTACTGTGTTGTTAACTGATGAATTCAATTCTTAAACGTGGGTTCTGCTAATGATAAAAGACTAATGCCATACTTGGGCGGGATTCATGGACTCTAACCATTGCGCTAATATCTTACAAGGTTGTGGATGGCAAAATTAAAAAACATAGTTGCGTGTTTTGTATGGATATAAGAATGCATTATTTCCTCCTATGCTATGATGTGATAAGGAATTATATTTTGCATTGTCAAATTTAGTTGTGTTCGAATAACAATGTTTAATTAAAAATTTGAAGTTTTAATTTTTCTTTTTTGGTTTTTTTGAAAAAGTAAGTAATTTCATTGGCTGATGCCCGGGTTTCAATCTTTAATTTAATCCAGGTAGTACAAACAACACTCTGTCGTAGTGTTATTTTTAAGTTGAATCGCTCGCGTCATACTGCGTTTGCTACGTTCGCGCGCGCACTAAGCCAACGTTGCATCTCTTTGCGTATGATCGTTGCGTTCACTGTTGTTTCGATTGTGTCATGGGTGGTGACAGTCCTTTTTTTGGTTGTATTTACGAGTCATAAAGCACCGCGAAATTGGGTAAAGATGACCTGAAATTATAAACCTGTTTAAATGAATAAAGCTGAATGGTATCGCCTGGGTTCAATTCGTCGTAGAGAGAGTACCGGTCCCAAAATCATACCTTTATTCTCTAATTTTTGAAACACCTGGTTGAATATTGAAGTAGACTTTGAATCAATACATCTTCAACAGCATGGTTATTTACATAATTACATTGATATGCGGTGATATTATGTTGGTAAACTTTTTTTACCCGTAGCCATTTAAATTAAAAAAACCGCTTACACAAAGGTGAAAGGACACTGGACATACATAAAACTTTTAATGAGTCTCACTTATTTTAACCTACTAAAGTATTCCTATTCTTGTCTAAAAGGCCGTTTGTCTCGACTGAAAATACTTTTCATTCAAGTTTATTTACTTTGTTTTGTTTGCTGCTTGCTTGATTTCTTGTTGTTGGAGATGGATTTTTAGTTCAATGATTCATCAGTCATGATCCGAGACGCGTCGAGTGCAGGCCAGTCGCAACCAGCCCAATCTCGTATGAGGAGGAGCTGGGACCCCTCACTACCGAAACAAGTTTGACAACCCTGGTAGTTAGTATGGACCCTCATCAATGCTTGGTAGGTAGTACTCCCAAATTGTGGTATCACTTTTCATAGGGTCACTTAAGTATTCTTACACAGGAAGGTCAATTTTTTTAAATGTTCCAATCATGTTGAAATGTCTGTCTATATTGTCCGCCTATTCCAAAAATGTATAGTTTGTACCTAGACCATTGTTTGGGAGTTATAGGTAAACTGGCTAAAATGGTAAAAAGTTCAATTTTCTATTTGTACAGGGGTCGAAATCAAATTTGCTGCTCCAATTTTGGTAAGAATGGAATCATGTTGAAAGAAGTTGTTTAATCTAGATAATGTGCAAAATAAGAATAGTTTGTACCATCACAATGCATAGTTACCATGTTATGGGAGAAATAGGTCATGGGTCAACATAATCCATTGGTGATGACCTTCTTTTGACGCCTCATCTGCTCCGTACTTAAACATTTAAAACCATCAAACTATACTTTTTAGGATTCCTCTTACCTCAGGCAATACTTTGCAGTATTTAAATATAAGCAGAGTAACTTTTAATGTTGACCCCGTACAAATTGAGATTGACCTTTTGTTAGACCATTTTTTATCCATGTTTACCCTATAACTCCAAAACCATGGTCGTCGGTGTACAATCGATGCATTTTTTTTTGGAATCTTTGATTAGATGGGTATCTGGCATACATTGTAAACATGATGGGGGGCCTTTTAAAATTGCCCCTAATTGAAAAGTGCTACAATTTGAGAGTACTACCTACCTAGCATTATGTAGAGGGTCCATACTAAACTACCAATGTGTAAGACCTTTTCTGTAGTGGGAGGTAAACGACTCCTTAAATAAGGCCCCCTATGATATTCTGCTCCGGCGCCAAGATACTACATTATCCATGCGCGGCGTAATTTCTTTCCTATTGAAAATGCGCTCCGTTTCAGTCACGTATTGTTGTTTAGGGGTCACAGGCTTTTTTGTACCAGTCGTCGGTGGATGATAATACCCTCACTGATGATATACCCTCACTGTGATATACCCTGGTAGGAAGGAAAGTACTTAAGAACCTGGGGGGGGGGTTCTCACATGGGATGAAGTATGGTTATGTGCCCCTATAAACTCATTTTCAGGCTCTTGTTCAGTTCCAGAGCCTCATTTTAGGACCTTTTCATTTCCAGAGACCCCACTTTTTCATGTCCAACTAACGCATATTCACCAAATTTTCTTCAAAAAATTGAGGGAAATCGCAGCTTATTTTTTGAAAACCTAGTTTCCGGACCCCCCTTTTTTTGGCCTCAAATCACTCCGGAGGGGCCTCATTTTGAAATCTGGAGGCACGTACCTACCCCAAAAAAATTAAAACACCCCCCCCCCCCCCCCCGGACTAAGACCAGGAGGAAGGTGCCCGCTGCTCAAGTTGCCAGGCAGCGTTATTTTTTAGCATAAACGAACCCCATACAGGCCCCCTCGTAGTCACCTGCAATGTTCATGTCGACAGATTGTACATTATAGTTGTTAGTAAGCATTAATGTATGATCTTGATTCAAGTACGTAAAGTCACAGAACAAGGCCTTTCTTTCAAATCAGGTTGCATAGCATTAAAGGGGCCCCCGCATTCTATAAATGTTTGATCTTGGGAGAGAATGCCTTCAACCCAAACCGCAGCTGAAAGTTTTGCGCCGATAGTTCACCGTTTTGAAATGGGGCTGAAAACCTGATTTGTAATCCCCAAAGTACTTCGCAAAATTAATATTGGTCTACCAAAAGAGCAATTTTCGCTTTTAGACCGTATCATATGACGTCAGCCCAGAACATGTTGTTGGACAAGATGCATACATTCCATGACTACAAACATTCAGCTGTCATCGATCCATGTTTAGCAATTGCGCAGGGATCATTGAGACAGGTGAAATGTATTGTAGTACTGGAATGCGTCTATTTTGTCCCCCAACATGGCTGGCTATGGAATACGCTCGTAACATTCAAACCAGACGTCCTTTAGCCCTAAGATTTCACAGGGTAATGAGAAAAATAGTAGCTTTCTTCTATACCAACATTTTTGACCGCTCCGTTTAAATCTAGGTCCCCCTAGGAACGTAGGCTATTAGCGATCGGACATGGACCTTTAAGATTAAGACTGCAGCAGATGAAAGGTTGCTGGGGCCAGCCGTACTTAACATACTTGGTGCTCTCGTTAAGTTACTTTAGATGGATCTCTCTTTCTTAAAATTATTTCGGTTTATTATTAACTTTATGTTTTGTACCACCACTGCTCATTTGGCAGTTGCCAATATGCTTATTTTCTAAGAACAAGTTTATACACTTGAGTATGTGTGAGTATTCCATACACTGTATTTTGTATCACCATCGACCTTGAACAAACTCTTAATAAGTAATCTTCTTATCGTGTCCAAACACAGTGGTTCTCAAATATGATCTTGCCAGAAATGGGTACAATGTCTGGCTGCTTTACTGAATCCCGCAAGGTCCTTGTCTGTGCATTGTTGCTCCAACAGTGGGCAGAGCAAGAGATGTCCCATTGTCTGTGGTTCTGTTCCACAACCACAGGTGGTGTCCTGATCTGCTTCCAGGTAGCCCCATTTCTGCAAGGAAACCTTAGATCGGCCGATTCTGGTTCTCGATCTGTTAAGACATCGCCATTCATCCCACATGTCCCATGGTTTAGCAGAACCCTTCGTCGTCAATGTCGTAATAAACAACGGCTGTATAACATCGCCAAGACCTCTCATCGCCCAAGTGATTGGGACAACTATAACTTTAGAAAACAGGTTCAGATGGGTTTGCGGCCAGCGAGGGCCCAATATGTTAAGGATCATCTTGAGACTGCCATAGTAGACAAGCCGAAAGTGTTTTGGAATTATGTTAATGGGGTGGAAGACTTGAAACAAGGTGACACATTGGTTAGTGACAGCGAACAAAAGCTGATATTTTGAACCAGCAGTTGCAGGTGTCTTCACCGTTTAACATGATGGTGATCTTCCAGATTTACCGGACAGTCCATATAAAAACATTTCCATTCCAATATCCAATGATGGGGTTTTGAAGCAGCTTAAAAACTTTGATGGATCCAAGGCTCAAGGACCAGAGGAAATTTCTCCCTGGTTTCTGAAACTTGCAGCTGAAGACATTGCTCCATATCTGACCGACATATTCCAAACATCACTTGACTCCAGTAAAATCCCTACTATTGGAAAGAGGCAAACATCGCACCAGTCTTAAAAAAGGTGACAGGAGTGAGGCTGCCAACTATCGCCCATGTAAAATACTTGAGCACATCATTGCCAGCCCTATTATATGAAGCACGCTGAGGCTAATTTCATCCGTTTATAATGACAACCCGAGCCCGTAGATCCACAACTGATATTAACTGTAGACGATATCGCTAAACATCTTGATGAGGGGAAACTGGTGGATATGGCCATTTTAGATTTTACCAAGGCCTTAAAAGTGCCCCATAGAAGACTCATTCAAAAGCTTGGTTTCTATGGCATGTCAGGGCAGATATCCAACTGGATTCAAGATTTTCTCGCTGGGAGATCTCAACGGTGGGTGGTTGCGGGGCAATTTTGCAAACCAGGCCCCAGTCCTTTCTGGTGTTCCACAGGGAACAGTGCTGGGTCCTATCGCATTTTTATTTTATATCAACGACTTGGCATCTAACATCTCTTCTCAAGTTCGTTTGTTCGCGGACGATTGTCTGTGGTACACCACAGCGGAGGCTGATAAGATCTCGTTCTCCCTTCAACAAGACCTGAAGCGGCTTGAAAAATGGCAAGAGGATTGGCTTATGTCATTTAACCCGAGCAAATATGCGACTTTGACAAATTGGGACCAGAAATCCTCCAAAGCACATATATATGTTGTGTGGACATCAACTTCAGTGTGTTTCTTAACATCCATACCTTGGCGTCTGCTTTAATAACACCCTGACCTGGAACGATCACATTCAAGAAACATCTAAAAAAGCACATCGGGCTTTGGGTCTGGTTCGGCGTAATTTTTATGGGTGCACCAGAAGGTTAAATCAACCGCTTATATCATTTTGATATTAGACCTTTGCTTGAATATGCAGTTGTGGCCTGGGACGTCCATTCAATCAAACAACATCAGCTGAACCAGAATTCAACGTCAGCCCCCGTGTAGAAGTAACCATTGTCCGACGTAAACTCATAGTCCGGGAACATGGTGAACATATGGCAATCGAATTTAGTTGACTCTTTAACGCAACATTATTTTTCATTCTTTACCCCGGACTATGCTCCACCGGACTATCATCTGCTTTCACAGCGGTTTTGTACAAAAACTACAACACAGAAGATGGTTATAGTCACAACAATTATTAGAGACGAGAATAGCAACCCCTGGAAGCTCGGAGAAAGAAAGTCAGGCGGTGACACTGTTGACAAATGCCCAGAACATTTCGATATCGATGGTGATATCGCCATCACTTTCGATAAGCTACATAATAATTATGCATAACGAATTCCTGACGTACCGGGATACGCAATCGTAAAATAGCGCCACGCACGGCTGGCGACTATAAGCTACAGATTTCATGCAGATCAGTGTGCAGTACGCAAGCCCATTCTCTTGATCGAGTGTCCTAACCCGATTTATTTAGGATCCCTGGAAAGGGAAGAGGCAACCATGTTCCTTTAAAATCCAACAGGGTTTGGTAGACTCTCACTGGCAAATCACCTTGGTTTAGGAAGTCAACACCATGGGAGGGCCGTGCCATAGCCAAAGAAAGTTCGTCAAATCCGCTACAAGACCAACCGTTATGGCGACACATTCTTCCCCTCTACAAATCCCATCTGGAATAAGTTGCCTGCTACTACCGTCACCCTGGAAGCTTTAAAACCAGTTGTAAATCTCATTACTAAATTTTCATGCATCCATCCATTTTGTGCTCATTTGACTAGTATAGGTGGTGCTTGATCCTACCTCCACGAGGAGTTTCTACCGACAATTACAGATGCAGATGAGGAGCAAGCTCCAAGTGGAATATGCTCTTAAATTAACGCAGATTTTTGGCATTTCTCTGTAATCAGCATTTTACAATTCAAGATGGCAGACAATACAGCGCCTTTTACAGATCTTTAAAACCTATATAATATCTGTATTATATGAAGTTAACATAACAATGACCTAATTATTATAAAGTGTAAGTATGGAATAAGTTTTGACATCTTTTATCTGGCCATTTTTTGTGGTTTAAAAGGCTGCATTTTTAACCTTCTTGACCTACGATACATCTATGAGATATATCTGAGCATTAAAACTCGTATCTGGTATTTTGGTTTGACAACATGCTTAAAATTAACAAGAGCACCAATGGGCTAAAGCTTAATTAAGGAAAAGTGTGTGGGAGCTTGAGTGGATGTTAGTGGTATTTGGGCTTGTTTAAGCAATAACAGCACATTTTAGAGTACCCCAATTTTAAACTTTGGCACATGATGTGGTAATTGTCTAGGGAACTACACCTGCGAACGAGCATGCTAAAAAAGGGTTATTTATTATAAAAATAAATCGATTTGTTAATTGAATTGGGATCCTAGATTGTACTTTCCAGTTCTGCCGGAAAATTCTAAGTTTATTCCGTCCATGATGAACATAGTGCACCCACTAGAGAAAATGACCTCGAATTGACTGACCTGACAATAAAACAAATAATGGATGAGCGTAGATTTAGATAGGGTACATGGCGCTATTCCCAGGCTATTGCAACCTGGAAGTTCGTTTCCAAGCCATTGAAGTCTATTACTCCGCATATTAATATTCTAATACACACAACATACTTCTCGGTTGCGACACATGACATTTTTGAGCTTGACCATCACAGGTAGTTACTAGCCCATTATCAATACAACCATGTAAAAATCTTAAAAGTTGGAAAAATTGGGGGGCCGGCCGGGGGGGCATCTAACTTTAAAAAAAGTGCTCTATATTGCTTAATGTAAAGTGTATCCATCGTTCCATTTTTATGCTATACGTGACCTCACCACATCGGATATTACCTACCAAGTTTCTGAGTCTACAACCATTTGGCTTGGTATGACTGGGTAAGATGTCCTGAAATGAGCTTCCAAAATGTTGGCATGGAATGTTGACCACACTCACCGAATTTCCTTGCCGATCCATTCCCAACTAGCAAGTATCATCTTATAATTATGCCTTTTGCTTGTGGAGAGCATTGGCATGCATGCATGTAGGAACACACACACAACACACATACATATAACAAACATACTGGATACACCAAACAAAATCCATACACATACACATACACAAACGGAGGACATACAGAATTTTGATTAGGATGGGTCTTCCGCACGCGCATTGCAGACGACACAAAACTTAATGTAGGGTTTTACTTAAAGTATAATATTTAAAAAAGAAAAAACGCATGACACATAATACAAAGTAGGTGCAAAACTTTTTTTGAGGCCGAGATGTCATTATGGCACATAAAGGTGCTACTTTAGGCTTGAAGTAGTATCACAATGATCATGGTAAGGGAGATTCATTAAAGCCTAGTATACAAGGATGAGCTCCGAGGGATCCGGGGGATTGATTGCTCAAACTTATCTACAGTGTTTCCATTTTTGAAGAATGCTGAAATTTCAGCTGTTGTTTCATATTTTCGGAATTTCCAGTAAAGGTTTCACAAATAGGCTCAAAGATGAATAGTATGTCAAATAAAATCTTCAAACATTCCGATTTGAACAACACTCTGAAAAATACCTCGTCACTTTGACGGAACAGTGATCTTACGAAGTTTATCTGGTCAAATTTGACTGGAAAATCTGACCAGAATCTTCTCAATTGAGTCACATGAGGTATGAGGTGACCAACGCATGGGACACTATGCACAAGTTATCTAAAGTGTCATGAAAATCGGTCGACATCTGTGGATACACCAAGCAATCTTATAATTCTGACCAATTTAAAGTCACACAGGGGTCACCAAAGTGGGACCACTCCCTAGGGCACTCATCTAAGTGTCCTGAAAATCGATCAACATATGGGGAGAAGACCACAGCAATATGATATCTGACCATTCAGGGCACATTGAGGTCATAAAGGGCACATGAGGTCACCAACATGTGGATGATACTAACCAAGGGTCATTATATCTAGTGTCATAGACACGATAAACGGGATGTGGATACACCAAGCAATTTTATAATTCTGATCAATTTAAGTCAATGAGGTCACCAACATGTGTGCCATATAAATAGATAGACATAGGTGGATTTACACCAAACAATTTTAAATTCTGACATTGTAAGGGTCCTACGAGGTACATGAGAGTCAGCAAATGTACTACGACATTGTGGATAGATTCAAGCCAATTTATAATTCTGACATTTCTGGACAATTAATGAGAGGTCCCCCAACATGTTGGACACGACCAGGGCCAATGTAGCTAAGTGTCATGAAAATTTGATCAAACATAATGGATACCACAAAGCAATTTTATAATTCTGACATTTTAAGGTCGCCATGCTGGTAACACAGTTCCCATGAGGTCATTAACATGTGGGACGCTACCAAAGGGCCACTGTATATATAAGTGTCATGAAAATCGATAATGGTGGATACACAAGCAATTTCATAATTATGGACCATTTTAAGTCAAATGAGGTCAAAAAATGAGGGGACACTACCAAAGGGTCATTGTCTATCTTAGTTTCATAGAAATCGATCAACATATGGGGATAACACCAAGCAATTTATTAATTCTGATCAATTTAAGGTCACATGAGGTCACCAAATGAGGGGACACGACCCAAGGGTCAGTCTATCTAATGTCATCAAAATCGATCTGACATATGTGGATACACTAAGCAATTTGATAATTCTGATCATATTCAGGTCACATGATGGTCACCAACACGCTGGGGACAACCCAAGGGTCATTTATCTAAGTGTAGGTTCATAGAAATCGATAGACATATGTGGATAACTAAGCAATGCTATTAATTCTGACCATTTTAAGGGTCACAAAGATCACATGAGGGCATCAACACGTGGGGGCAACTTGACATCAAGGGCCACGTATCTAAGTGTCATGAAAATCGATCAACAATGGGGTACAACGTAGCAATTTCATAATTCTGGACCATTTTAAGGTCATACACGGTCAACGACATGTGGGACACTACCAAGGGCCAATGTATCCTAGTGTCATAGAAATCGATCGGAATATGTGGATACACCAAGCAATTTTATAATTCTGGACCAATTATGGTCAATTGACGTCACCAACAGGTGTACATTACCCAAGGGTAATTCTATCTAAAGTGTCATAAAAATTGTCGACATATGTGGATACAACCAAGTTAATGTTATAATTCGACCATTTTAAGGAGTACACGAGGTTAACATGAGGTAACCCAACCTATAGTGACATACCAAAGGGTAATTTATTAGTGTCATAAATCGATAGACATTATGTTGGATACACCAAGCAATTTTATAATTCTGACCATTTAGGTAATGAACGAGGGTCACCAACATGTGGGACACCTTTACCCAGGGACAATGTATTAAGATGTATGAAAATCGATTCGACATTATGGGATTAACACCAAGCAATGTTATAATTGATGGATTCTTTAAGAGTCACATGAGGGGGCACAAAGGTCACATTAGGTCAATAACATGTGGGACACTACACCAGGGCCAAGTGTATCCGAAGTGTCATGAAAATCGATCGAATAGGTGGATATTTATTTATTTAATCGTTATTTATCAGGAAATTCCTTCAATAAAAATGTATTGGTCTCCCAAGAAGACCTGATAACAATATTACAGTAATACAAGTATACAGAAAAGTAAATATATGGAATATAATCTTACATAACACATAACATGTATTATGGCTTTGTATAGATATGTCCATTCATACTTTACAAAATAACATGTTGTTTTTTTTTTTTTTAATTTTTTACACTTTTTGTACACACACACACACCACACACGCACACGCATACACACCACACTACATATACAACATATACAATACAAATGTACACATGACTATAGCACATCCAACCAAGCAAGTGTTATAATTGGACCATTTAAGGTCACACGAGGTCACAAGGGGCACCAAAATGTGGGAACAATACCACATGGCATTTAATCTAAGAGTGTCATATAAATCCGATCAACCATATGTGGATACACGTGACCGTGCAATGTTATAATTCTGGACCTGGTTAATGATCACATGAGGTCACCAACATGTAGGACAATACCCAAATGTCATTTTAGCTAAGAGTCACAAATCGATCAACATAGGGCCTATGGGATACACCAAGAATTTAAAATTCTGCGACTTTAAGGCAAATGAGTTTTTTTTTTTTTTATCACAAGAGGTCAACGGTACATTGAGCGCACCAAACATGTAGGCCGATCGTTAACGCAAATACCGCAAACCGATATACCGACATTTTAATACCGGTATTTACCGGTATAGGTTTCTCCCCAGTTAATTTGAACACAACAAAGGATGGCCTCAGAGCGTTATCCCTGGCATAAATGCCAACCCGGAAGTAGTGCGCACAACACCCGAGGTCCCTCCCCGCCTGTCTATTTCCAATGTGCCGTCTTCCCGTACTTGTTAATTACACAGTTTCAACCAAGAAATGCGACACTATTCTATAGGCCATATCTTCCATTAGGTTTCAATCAATGTAAATAAGAGTCATTTTAGCTGGAAGGCTTCTTAATCCCCGGCTAAATGGTACTCGCTATGGTCTCATCGCTCTGTATACCATAAGATCCGACCCGACATTAATTACTACTTGCGCGGCTTTTATTGTTCATACCTATATTTTGGTCTGTTAACATGTCCCTGAATTGTCATCATTTGTCATGTAGGTCCTTCCTGGTTGTTAAGTTGTTATATGCAACTCATTTTAATTCAAAATACATTCAGGAGCATAATAAGTCATAAAAGTCGGAGGAAATCGAAGTTTAGTGCATGTACGTACAAGCAATAAGAGCAGCATCAGCAAGATTTCACACACTCAGAGTAGACCATGTGCGGTACAAGTCAGAACTGGTCTCGGGGTTCATGACCTGGAGACCGGGATGGCCTGCGGACAGGTGGACTGTCCCACGTGCTGATTCAACTCAATTTTACGTGATTTGAGAGAAACCGAAAGGAAAGCAAGCTCCAAATTGGAGGGGAGATCTTCTCTGCAAAAATTTCAGAGCAAGACTAGAGACTGTATTATTTAAATGATTTGTACACAAACGGATACACAGTTTCTGCAATTTAAAGCTATTACGATATCATACCTGCAGCGGCTTTTGAGGCCTTTGCATACATCCGATTATAATTTACTAGACATTGTACTTACGCACGGGGATCCCAATGACCTTCATGTCAGTGGGGAATCCCGGCCCGGGACTCGGAGTGAGGCGTGACGGTTTCCACTCCTTGCCACCTGAATGGTTCAGGCTCCTCTTTCAACATTACATGGAATTACACATTTTTCAGAAACCAGCAAACATCTTCACCCAATTTTGTGGCAGCGTCGCATTGTGCTTGTTTATGTAAAAATGTATTAAAAAGATAATGAACTGACAACCTCGCACTTTTATCTTTGCTTTCACTTGTGAAAACAAAAAAATGAATTTAGAATCATTACTACTTCATTTTAGTGCGGGAGCAGAAACTATGGAAAAGGAAGCAAGAGTTGGACGTAGAATGACGATAAAAAGGTTAAATGGATGAAAGCTTGGCTGTGAAGATAGAATGACTATGATGAAATCATCCGTACCCAGTGTGTGCCGCACGATTTGATACGACTGGCGGAAAACATATACCTACTGCACCCCCCCCCCCCACCGCACTTTGCCCTGATTGTAAAATAACGGGGAATTCCTAGGTGACTCGGTAATTAGGAAATCCTACTACAAACATATCAACGGTCTTCAGAAAAAATTTACGTCGTGATTTCTTCTGATCCGTATACTGCGATATAGGATACACCCAAAGGCCGAGAAACACGGTTTTTGTCATACACAAGTTTAAGCATAAATTCTGCTTTGTAATTTGCCATGCTTGAAAACAGGATGTAATGTGTCGCCGGTTATTCATGAACGGCCTTTCAGTGTCTTTGCAAGGACCACGGGCCTGTAATATGGTTATAGGTGTTTTGTAAATACCAAATGGACAAGGGGAGGGGTCGCTTTTTGCAAATGTTCGTGGATTTGTTCGATAAACTTTAAATATCATAGCAGGATGTTACACCCCGGGTTTACACTGGACTTTTTTTAAGAAGGAGTTGTGTACAAGAATCCAACCAACACTCATCAGAAATTAAGGCGTTAAAACTGGCCAAAGACAGAAACTGTCACATAGTAACAGCTAGGCCAACTCGGCTCTGCTAAAGACTCTGCTATCCACGTGGAGAGTGGTTTGGTGCATTTTCAAGGTGGAATAAGGGTCCCATCCCACGCTACGCGTTTGAAATGATAACAATAGCTTCATTGAACCAATATTCATCGTTCGTGTGTATGTCACACTACATGCAAAACTATTCGGGAAATGTGCATTCTATTTTAAAGTAGAATAAACAATGAAATGATGCTAAATATTTAAAAAAAACATTTCATGTCCATACACGAATGGTTTTTTAGCAATTCGTGTTGATGTTTTTCAGTTGTGATGCGAACTCACGGGGTTAAGTGTGTTCGTGAACCTTGGGCAAAATTGGTGCCAATGCACCCACGCTGATGATATTGCAACAATGTATAAATGCAAACTCGGAACAACCATTGCCTAGGTGGGGATGTACTATAAGCTACCAAACAAGAACGAAAATTTGTACATCTTGCAAAACCTCAAAGTTCACGTAAAAAATAGCTAGGAATAGCGTACCATGAAGTTCAATAATGTAACAATAATAACTTCATGCAAAACCAGGGATCCTAATAAACATTGATTTCGAATTCGACCCCTTTCCATCCTATTATTAGTATTTTATCCTAGAACAAATGATTCAAACAATGCCCTTAAATTAAATGGGTATTCTTTCACTTCGTAGCCCCGTCCTTTATAAAGCGAGGATGTTAAGAGGTGAGGCAATCATGCCCGGGAACATGCGTTGTCAGCATGCCAACAGCATGCGGCCGAACATACCATTTACAAATAAAAAAAAAGTTAAATCGGCCACAAAACTCCCCCTTCGAATAAATGAACACAAGAAACACCTACAATAAATAATAAATATCATAACAAACTCCCTACAAATATAAAATAACTCTTATTAATAACATACAACTAACATTAAAAACAAAAAACATAGCACAACTCCGAAATAAAACAATAGCCAGGTTATCGCACATTCGCATGGACAAGGCTTAGTGGAACCTCCCCTAACAAAATGGTATGCGACCACATAAATGATTCATTTTACAACCACTGCTGCAAATTATACAGACGATGCGCTTAACATCCTTGAAACGAATGGAATTTGTACGTAAACGTAAATATAATCACAGTACACAGTGACTGATTCTTTGCTCGTTTTTGTTATTCGAACGTATAGTTTTATCTAGGGTTTCTTATTAAAAATCGCGGCTTAGCGACGCGTTCGCTACTACAACAAAAACATACGTGAGTATTGACTATGATGACCTTGTGCTGTACGGGTTACACATGCGACAAACCCAAAAACAAACGTGGAAAATGACACACTTTCTAGGCGATTTTGCTGAGAAATCATTTCAGGTTGCAGAGCACATCTCCACACTTTCACACGCCAATTTGAAACAAATACTGCCCTCAATCGAGGGCAACGGAAGAGATACGCCTAGACTTTGTCGCCCGCTCTGCCGAAGCGGAAGATTAGAGTAGCTCACTCATGAAGCGTCAAATGACGGCAAAATATATTAGAATATCTAAACAATATATGTAGGTTTAAAGATCATACAACGGCAGTATAATTGCTCCATCTGATTGGCCAAACATGTCATACACTACAACATGTCGATATGGGTCCTACTGGGTATAGAGACCCAGACTTATTCCGTGATCACAAATACTTGATAATGTGGTCGTCAACGTGAATATGATTTCTGGTAATGATTGCATTTCGGCATGCCCATTATTGATTTTGTGTAGTTTTGATCAAAATTATACTCAAGAACCCGTACAGTGGATTCATCGTGCTCAAAAACCTGCATATAGAATATAAAATTATGGTCCAACTTTGAATGACAATTTGAGAATGGGTGGTGCCATAATAGATTCTAGACCTAATGCCACCGCTGCGAAATTTTGCACACCCTCCAGAAATTATTGGCTGGGTCCTCATAAATAAAATCTGATCGATAGAAAAAGTCTGTACTCCATTTCCACCCTGCGCCCACAAGTCCTCCTGCCTAATACAAATTCATTGAGTAAATGGTCGGTTAAAAAAGATTACTGTATTCGGGGACTGTAAGCACAATGCATTCAAAGTTGCGAACCCCGTAAGAACTAATAAAAGCGAAATTGAACACGCTGAAAAAAACGACATTTTTCATGAATCACAGGCACGAAGTAAACAACGTTCATCTCAAAGTCGCCGCCGTCAGAAATTACCTTTTTAAGTCGCTTTCCGCGCTATATGGAATTAACTTTTCTTGTTTTTTTTTTTTTTTAAAAAAAGTATGGTTTTTTTTTTTTTTTTTTTTTTTTTTTTTTTTTGGTGGGTTTTTTTGGGGGGGGGGGGGGGGGGTGGTCAGAAATGCCATATTGTAAAGTGCCAGTTGAATGATAACGCGCGAGACATGAGATGACTGTCCCCATACTTCGCACAGCGTACGAAGTCTCCGGATTCGTAAACGAGTGTGAGATTCTGGGCTAGAAATTATGCTCAGGGACAGACCCAGTTAACTAGCAAAAAAAAACAAAAAATTTAATAAAGTAGCACCTATTCACTATTTTCTACTCATCGCCAACTCTGATGTTACATTGCCTCCTCTAAAACTCATCAAAAATGTTGTCCTTCGTTTAACTCCTCACAGGAGTGGAAACCACTCTTTTGGAGTGATTTTTACTCTTTTAGTACATAACTTCCGCTCTTTTTATAGTACAAACCGTCATTTTGGGAGGCATGGTTTACAAGGATTCACTCTTTTGGGAGTGAATTTGCACTCGTTTACATTTAGCGAGTAGGGTTATGGGTCCAAACGCCAAATGCCCGCGGCGCGGTATACCCAGCGATTTTGAATGACCAATATGTCGGCTTTCTTCTAGAGCAAAAAGAGAATTTTAAGAATATTTCTTAAAAAGAAAAAAAAATAGCGATAGAAAACAATATCTGGCGATGAAGCACACGATTGAGAGCAGGTGGGAAGGGTATAACACATTCATATGACCAAAACTTTTTTTTCGCTCTATGGTCAGAACCGAGACAGCGTTGTAGATCAGCATCACCCAGCGAACTGAGTTCCCACATGTGTCACTGATATTGGTTGTAGGTTTTCCTTAAGAATTCAAAACCCCGCAGTTATGAAAAATATGGAGATTATAAGGTCTGGCTTGCCCGTTAGACTTGGTCGGAGTCTAACTGGCTCACAATATAAAATTCAATCTTTTTCATAAGTGTGCGTTTCTTATCCTTTGTCCTTACATATCAAAGCGTTTTACATTAGGTGCATTTCCTGATTTCAGCAACTTCGGTTTTATTTAATGATCACTAGAAGATCTTTGAGACAAGGCTTATCCTCAAAATTTGAGCCGTGTATGAGACAATTGCTCGTTTCCCACGGGTCCCATAGGCTACTGTGCTGAGTTTCTCCCCAGATCCGACCAATTTGCCACGTAAGATTGGGCACAGTGGACTACTAAGGCTGACGGTTCCGATGAGATTATAAATCTCTACGTTTTTTAGGCAAGTCGGGGGCGAGGATGTGGATCACGAAATCCCCTCTAATTACGCTTGCCTACAGAGTGTGCCAAAAAGAGCAACATTCAGAAATTTTTGAAAGGTGAAAAGCACTTTTCAAGAAAACGTAATGTGTTCCAGGGGTAGAACAGTTTCTTAGCTAAATAAAACTTTTCCCCGATCAATTGCGACGTTTTTATAGGAAATTAGAGCAAAGTTACAAAAGTGTGTCAAATTCACGTTGGGCCCACTTCCACTCTTTGTATTTGGGCAGTTGTTCTGGCAATGAGCTGGGTTGAAAGCGTTGAAAACGCTTCTTGGAAGCGAGTGCATTCATCTGTGGGATGTGGGGGTACAGCATACCAAACCAAGATCAATCCTTGTGATACGGTTAAAGATGGAGTTTCAAGTGTTATGTATTTCTCTTGGCTTGGATTTCCTTGGAGTGTCGTTTTATGCTGTTGGTTTGCCAGGTTATTGCTGAGAACAATGGCTTTCCACTGGCATCTTTTCTGGATGAAAGTTGTCAACTTAATCACACGTACTTCAGAATGGAAATTATGGTATGTTGATGGTTACCAGGTTGAGGACCAGCCATGAAGCAATGTGTAATGATGTAACTTTAATCAGAGATATAATGCAGTTTTACAATCAATACTACTACATAATTAAAACATTCAAATCTTAATATGCTCACACTTCTTTGAATTAGCACAATCATTGCCGTTTCAATGCATTTTCGCTACTTACCAAGATTATACATTCCAAGTGAAGTGACCTACTGGAATTTACACCCTTTGAGCTCCTTGTGTATCTATGGATCTAGGCACCAAATGGGATGGGTTAAACGGCCATTTATAGGACAAATTAGGCCTTCATACAGTAGATTAGGCCTTCATTCAGTAGATAGTTTTGGCGAAGATTGAGGCAAGGAAATATTTTAAAATTTTTTCCCGGAATGTCGCACTTTTTTGACACACTGTACACCACGTAAGCTAAATACAAAGGCCCTAAAGCAAACCTCATACCTTTGGGCGGCGTTTAATAACTTCATTCAAACAAAGCTCCCTATTTTGGCCACTGTGTAGAGAGAGGCAGCCGAGGTAAAGTGCTTTGCCCAAGGATATATACTAAGTTGGATTATTAGCTATTGTTAGCCCTGTCTTGTTCAGTGTACCAAAAAATTATATAAAGAACCCGTACAGTGGATTCATCGTGCTTAAAAACCTGCCTATATAGAAATATTAAAAGTATGGCCATTTGAAATGAATTTGAGACTGGTGAGTGGCCCATAATGGATTTCTAGATAATGCCACAGCTCGAAATTTTGCACACCCTCCAGAAAGAAATTATTGGAATGGGTCCTCATAAACTAAATCGAATCGATATGGAAAAGTCTCTTGTACTCCATTTCATCCCTGCGCCACAATCCTCCTGACTACATACAAATCATTGGAGTAACTGGTCGCGTTTAAAAAGATACTGTATCGGGACTGTAACGGCACAATGCATTCAATAGTGCGAACACCGTAAGAACAAAAAAGCGACATTGAACACGCTGAAAAAACGTACTATTTTTTTACATGAATCACGTCACGAAGTACAACAAAGTCATATCAAAGTCCGCCGCCGTACGAAATCATTTTTTAAGCTCGATTACCGAGCTATATGAATTTTTGTAACTGACAGAAATGCATATTAAAGTTGCCGTGAATGAATGAATAACGCGCTGAGACATGAGCTGACATGGAAGCCCCACTACTCAGCACAGGAGTACGCAAGTATCCGGAAGTCAGAACTGAACGCACGTCGGAGATTCTGGCTCGAAATTATGCTCCGGACAGAACCAGAGTGAACTATTCATAAAGTAGCTTTCACTATTTCTACTTCAATCGCCAACTCTGAGGTTTCCATGCCAATCTCTAAAGCCCTCAAAAAAGTTAGATTGTCCTTTGTTTTAACTCAAATGAGTGGAAACCACTCTTTTTGGAGAGTGATTTACTCTTTTAGTACAAACCCGCTCGTTTAGAGTACAAACCGCTCATTGGGAGTCATGGTTTACAAGGATTTCACTCTTTGGTAAGTGACAGTGACAGTTGCACTCGTTAATGTAGAGATAGGGTTATGGTCCAAAACGCCAGAATGCCCCGCGGCGCGGTATACCCAGCGATTTTGAATGACCAATATGTCGGCGTTCTATCGAGAGCAAAAAAGATGATGTTACGACTATCTAAGAAAAAAAATACGATAGTAGAAAACAATATCTGTGCAGATGAAGCACACGATTGAGAGCAGGTGGGAAGGTATAACACATTTCATATGCCAAACTTTTTTTTCGCTCTATGGTTCACGAACGAGAAGCGTTGTAGATCAGCCTTCAACCAGCGCGAACTGAGTTCCCACCTGTGTCACTGGACTTTTGTTGGATGTTTTCCTAAGAATCAAACACGCCGTTATGAAATGAAAAATATGGAGATTAATAAGGTCTGGCTTGCCCGTTACACTCTGGTTCGGAGTCTAACTGGCTCACAATATAACATTCACTCTTTTTCATAAGTGTGCGTTCTTACCTTGTCTTACATTCAAAAGAGCCGTTACATTAGTGTGCAATTCCATTTCTAGCACCTTTTGTTTATTCATTGATCACTAAGATATCTTGAGAAAAGCTATCCTCAAAAAATTTTGAGCCGGTGTAGAGCAATTGCTGTTTCCCACGGTCCCATCGGTACTGTGCGGTATTTTCTAACAGATTAGAGCCGAACTTGCACGTAGATTGGGCCTCACGTGGATTACTTAGGCTGACGGTTCAGATGATATTATAAATCTCAACGTTTTTTAGGCAAGTAGGGGGGACGCGGCGTGGATCACGAACGGCCCCTTAATTCCGCTGCCACTAAAGAGTGTGCCAAAAAGAGCAAACATTCAGAAATTTTGAAAGGTGGTTGGAAAAGCACTTTCAAGAAAACGTAATGTAGTTCCATGGGTAAGATTTAGAACAGTTTCTTAGCTACAAAAAAACTTTCCCCGCGAGCAATTGGACGTTTTTATAGGAAATTAGACACAAAGTTACAAAAAAAGTGTGTCAAATTCACGTTGGGCCACTCAACTCATTTGTATTGGGAAGTGTTTGGGCAATGAGCTGGGGGATGAAAGCTGTTGAAACGCTTCTTGGACGGAGTGCATCATCTGTTGGATGTTGGGGTAAAGATACCAACCGATCAACCTTGTGATTCGGGTTAAAAGATGGAGTCAAGTGTTATGTATTTCTTTTGTGCTTGGACTTCCTTGGAGTGTCGTTCTTATGCTGTTGGTATTTGGCACGAGTTATTGCTGCGAACGAATGGTTTCCACATGGCATCTTTTCTGAATTGAAAGTTTAAATTATCACACACGCTTTCAGTGGGAATTATGGATGTTGATGTTACCAGGTTGAGAACCAGCCATGAAGCAATGTGTAATGATTTAACTTTAATCCGAGATATCATGCAGTTTTACAATCAATTACTACTACAAGAATTAAAACCTTCAAATATATCTGCTCACAATCTTTGAAAGTTATGCACCAATTCCTTGCCGCGTTTCAATGCATTTCGCTAACCTACCAGATTATACATATCAAGTGAACGTGACCTATCTGGAATTGACACCCTTTGAGCTCCTTTGTGTATCTCGGCTTCTAGGGGACCAAAATGGGATGGTTATTTATTAAACGGCCATGTATAGGACAATTAGGCCTTCATCGTAGATTAGCCTTCTTCAGTAGATAGTTTTGGCGAAGATTGCGGCAAGAAATATTTTAAATATTTTTTCCCGAATGTCGCACTTTTGACACACTGTACAATACGTCAGCTACCATACAAATGCCAAAGGCAAATCATACCGTTGGGCGCGTTTAATAAACTTCATTCAAAAACAGCTCCCGTATTTTGCACTTGTGTAAGAGAGAGGCAGCGAGGTGAAAGTGTTTGCCCAAGGATATATACACGTGGATATCTAGCTATGTTTAGCCCTGTCTTGTTCAGTGTACCAAAAATTATCTAAAGGAAGATAGGACACTCCCCCTAATTTTTGTGTAACGGAAGTGGACTTCCAGGGAGGGACACACCTAGCCGTGCTCTGTGGGTAAAAGCACGACATCGCCTTAGTTCCAACTGTGTGGAGCAATGGCGCAAAGTTCAACAGTAACGTGCTATTTTAGGAGGAGCAGAATATCATAGGGTCCTTATTTGGGGAGTTCGTTCAATGCCGAACTACATCTAAGGTTTGAAACCATTAGTAGTTAGTATGGAACCCTCTACATCAACGCAAGGTAGGTAGTGCTGTCAAATGTGGTGCACTTTTTCAATAGGGGCCAATTTAAGTTGTACAGGGTCAAAATTTTAAATTACTCCAATTCATGTTGAAATGTATGTCATATTGTCCGTCTTGTCACAAGGTTCCAAAAATGTATAGTTTGTACCATCTTTCTTTGACCATTGGTTGGAGTTATGGGTAAAATGTAAAAGTGCAAAAAAAGGTCAAAACTCAAGTTTGTACAGGGGTCACATTGAAAGTTACTCTTGATGTATTTTAAATGCTTGCAATTATGCCTGAGGAATGAGGAATCCCAAAAGTAATTTTGATTATGTTAAATGTTTATTACCGAGTAAAGGTTCAAAGAAAGTCCAATGGCAATTGGAATATGTTGCCCCATGAACCTATTTTGTCACATGCGTGATAAAAACGCATGGAAGATGCTACAAACTATCTTATTTTGAACATTAAGGATAGATGAACAATGTGTTTATTTACCAAAAATGGAAGCAGCAATTCTGATTTTGACCCCCTGTACAACGGAAATTGTACCTTTTTTGGCACTTTTAGCCATTTTTACCAATAACCTAAAACCAATGGTCAAGATGGGAAAACTATACATTTTTGTAATCATTTTGACAAGACGGAAAATATGGATACATTCAACACGATTGGATATTTAAAAGGTTGACCCTGGTAACTTTAAAATTGGCCCCTATTGAAAAAGTGACAACCACAATTTGACACCATAAATCATCTTACATGATCTGTAGAGGGTCCATACTATACTACAAAGGTTGTCAAAGCTGAGATGTAGTGGACATGAACGATGATGTTTGCCCAGTCCTTGCTTTTTCTTCCTCTCTCTTCTCCCGCTCTATTTTTGTTGGGGTTGCTTGACTAATTCACAGAATTTATAACAAATTTTCATTTTTTTCAATTCATATAAGAACAAAGGAAAGACAGAATGTTATTATGTTGTGACTTGCCTTAGCATTAGAGGACAATCAAGAAAGAAATCGACAACCTTCGTCCCTTTGTCCTCCCGTCTTCCACCAAAAATGTGGCTGAGTTATAACCCAACAGCGAGTTCAAAATTTGAAGAACCGCGGCGGCCCGGCCCCGGTGCTGCTGCTAGGTTGAGAATAGCGCCATCTGGGCGTCTGGTAGGTAATTTGCTGACGTTAGAAGCGTTACAGTCGTTTCCGTACAAATAAGGAAAGTGTCTATCTCCTATAATAATCTTTGTTATAACCCTGGAGCGAGACATTTGTAACACATTCTCAAGTACAAAATCATTTTGAGTGATTAAATATGTCGCAGGACTGGCGGGGACCACCTGAAACGTGATTCTTAGTGCAGCAAAGAGGCGGGAGGGGGCAAGACAAAGTGGAAAGAGGTCAAATTTTTTAATTGATCCGGGCATGTTGAAATGTTGAAGGACATGTTGAAAATTATACCATTTTAAATGTCTAACAGCAAGGAGGAATCAGAAAAGGTTATAGTTTGTACACACCTGGCACAAAATATCCTCGGCCTGTTTTCGATCAGATGTGCCCAGTCTCTACCATTTTTAAACGTTTTCGAAAAAAAAAACACTGTTATTGTCTAGTCTTGCCGCTTTCATTAATACCTGTAGTCAGGTAGAACCTTTCATGTGACCGTAAGTTGAGTAATATACAATTTTTTGCTGAGAATATAGTTAGGGTGTGTTCGAATAGAACTGCGGGTGCCACCTGGGCAACCTGGGAATTTTGAGAAATCCAAGATGGCGTCGACATTAATGATCATTATAGATCATACCCGATATTATCAAACGATGGAGTTACTAGATATACTAGATGATCCAATGAAATGAACAAGTGTATGGCACACATTAAGTCATACTTCAAATTCAAAATGGAAGCCAAATCCAATAATTTTAAAATATGCCCTATTACAGCAAATACCTGCGATAAAAGAGACGTTTGAACTACTTTAGGTTATGATTATAGACACAATAAATGTATTTATGAACTTTTTAAAATTGTAACATGCGTCAATCAATATGGCAGCACAAAAACGTGAACAAAAAATACTTTACACAATTTATAAGTATTACAGCCTGTTAAATCGAAAATCATGTGCCAATGACAGTAGAAATGTACCCCTTTGATCCTACCAATGTAAATACACATACATTCAATTGTTTAAAAAGCGCCAAAATCGGAAATAAAACCAAGAATAGTGCCACGTTTTCAAAAGTACATAGGAATATCATTTTTTGTGCACATTATTGCACTCAATTTATAATTGACACAGTTATATTCATCCGGATTACATGGTTATCACTTGGTTATGATCAAGGTACATTTCTAATTGTTTCATTGACACAATAATTTATACTTGAGGTTAATATTTAGACATTTGGGTCAAGTGTTTTTGAAGTATTCACGTTTTTGGATGCCATATTGATTGACGTATGTTACAACTTTAAAAGTATCATAGATACAATTCTATTGTATCTTAACAACATAATCTAAGTACCATGTCTATATTTTATCGCAGGTATTTGCTTGCTGTATAGGACTATTTAAATTGAGATTTGGCTTCCCCTTTGAATCTTGAAGTATGACTAAGGTTACAAGGCCATACCTTGTTCATTGGCTCCTATAGTATAGATAGTACAATCCATAGTTTGATAATATAGGGTTGAATTATAAATTATCATTTATGGCGACGCCATCTTGGGTTTCTCAAAATGCCAAGGATGCAGTGGCACCCGCAGATTCTTATTCTACACACCCATATTATCATTTTCAGCAAAAACATGTGTGAGTACTCAACTTTACGGTCAGGCATAATTTGGGACCATATCCACCCGACTATCTTGTAACAAAGAGGGCACAAAATGGCTGAAGATAGAAACGCCCGAAAGACGAAACCCCCAAAACCAAAAGTTGCAGTTGTGGTATTTTTCAGGGCATTGAGTGTACTGGACACGAACACGCGGACCACAACAAATTACAAGTAGGCTTCTCGCTCATTCAGTCGGAAAACCTCGTTTGTAAAATCATACACACGTATTTATTGCGTGTGTTTTGTACCACACAGAGACCATTGAAAAATCCAAAAACTGCAACTGTTGGGGGGGTTGTTTTTTGGGGGGGGGGGGGTGTTTTTGGGGGGGGGGGGGGGGGGGGGGTTGTTGCGTCTTTCGGGGCACTCATATCAGCCAATGTTTGCAAGTTTTTTTACAAGCGACGTGCTAACTGAAAGGAGCAGACATAGGGAACAAAATGTATATTGCGAAAACTTTCAATGGTCTGCGTGGGCACAACTCTGATCGCAAACACACCGAGATACTTTTTGTGCCAGGGTGTATATACAGCCTTAAGCTTCAGAGTTATAGGCTTCTAAAACAGCAAAAAATCAATAAAAAAGGGTCAATTTCAGTTGTACAGGTCAACTTTTAAAGTTGACTCCAATTTGGATAAAAAAATGGTGCAAAATATTGGTGGAGTTCATAGGATAAAATAAGAATAGTTAGGACTGTCTAAAATGTTAGTTATACGATAATAATAATTTATAATAATTTGTTATTTTTTAACGCGCGACAAATCCACGTAAACGTGATCAAGGAGCTGTGCGGCGAGCCATGAAAAGCGTTCAGCACATCAGAGGAAACCATAATACCAGAGAAACAGATTTATGCCAAGAAGAAGCTCGATTTTAAAGACAGGAGGAAAACCGGGTACCCGGAGAAAAAAACCTGCGGGAACGAGTATGGGATCGAGAAACAAATTCACATAAAGCCACCGAGACCTGAGAACGAGCTCCTGCGGGGACTCGAACCGAGACCTCAATGGTGAAAGGCGAGGGAAGATACGCTGACAACACGTTTTACCGATGGTAGGGTGAAAAGAAGTTCAACGTCCATTGCATTCAATGGGCTTGACCTTGTTTCCCCCTACTGTGGTAAGCAAGCATTGAGACACTCAAAACTATTATTTTACCCTATGAGCCCTGTACAAACTTTGTCTAGGATCCCTATCGTAAGCACCATTCAAGAATCGCGTTTCAGGGGTCTCGTCAGGCTGTCAACATCATATTTAATCACGCAAACATTTTGTACTCGAGGTTGTGTTTACAAATAAAATGTCTGGCTAGTAGCTAGGCCTGGGCTTATTAGTTGAAGCTCGAGCCAAAAATTGTCCGTTTATTTGGTGCGGCTGTGGGACAAGGGTTCTGGTTTAAGCCACAAATGCTTTTGGTTCAAACTAAGGTAGTGCAACTTGCGGGAATTTAATCGGTTACGAAATCTGATTTGTTTTAAGAACTATCGATTAAAACTAGGGTACCGCGCTCCTCATGTTATGGGAATACACAGTCCCTTCAGAAGCGACATTAACCATTCAGTCTCTTGTACAAAGAGTCATACATGGATGCATATTAAGGTTAGAAATTAATATAATATCCACTTTGGTGACATCCATATACAGGACCAAATATTGGTTTAGTAACTTTTAGCCTACGCGATCACTTAGGGCCAAAAAACAATGTTGCATTGGAGTAACCCGCCCTACCCTATTTTGCAAAATCAAGCCCTGTACAATAGTATAGACTACCCTAATTTTTTTTGATTTTCAAAAATCCTTATTTTACAAGTTGTTTTTTACCTGATTTTTAACCGGTTTTCTCAAATTTTTTGGGTTTTTTTTTTTTTTTTTGTGTTCTGGTGTAAATTTGGCAACTTCTCTATAAGATTTCAATAATAGAGTCAAAGTATAATATTAATAAACATTACATAGACTGTGTGCTGATTTGATGTAGTTGGTATGGCATTATAAAAATAAAAAAAAACATATAAAAAATCCGCCCGCCCTACCTTGCACTGGCCCCCGTTAATCCAATACAACAACTTTTTTTTTGCCTTACCTGCTTACCCGGCCGATTTCGTCACTCAGACCAAACTCCAACAGGTCAGGATCAGTTAATGTGATCAGGGTGGTTTTTAAGAATATAGTCCGCGTACTCACAGTCCGGTACACGGTAAGGAATGGGCACTCAAGCAATGACGCGGCACGTAATCAGTTGACTCTTCACCGCAACATTAGTTTCCGCTTTATTCTCCGGACTTATGGCTCCCGTACTATGGTTGCTTTCACACCGGTTCCTAAAGCCGAGCCTTCTGCCAACTGAAGGTCTGCACTTGGAAAAAAATATGCCATTTCCAACAAAAACATACATGATTTAGACAGTCATTTCACATGAGTTGATGTGTTTACGCGTACCGAGAACGAACCAGTCAGTGTCAAAAAGTGGAATGTACTCCACAGGGATGACAAGACCGTTCCCCGTTATGACGATAAATGGTTGTGTTTTATTTAAACACCTTTAACTGCCTCCTCCTTCAACTGTGTTTGAGCCATCTTACTGTGAGCCATATTCGTGTGTCACTGACAAAGCTAAGTCATATCAGTTGAGGTCATTCCATGCCAACTTCAACAAGGAGTACACAATCCACCTCATGAATTTCTTCCTTTTTGTTGTATTGATATCATTGAGAAACTAAAATCCTGAAATTTGAGCTCTGTACCTCTTTTCGTTTTCACGCTACAGCAATTTAAATTTGCGGGGGTCATCTCAAAAACATGCTAGTGTGAAATTCGATATTCAAAGGGCCATAAGTAAAGAACTACACCCCTCAGATCCTTCAAACTTGCCATTCTGAGAACCTTTTGCTGCAGATTGCCAAATATGTGAACAGAAAATTGTGTGTCTAAATCATCTCAATCAAACATCAATTAGTTATCATCATTTAACAAAAGTTTAATCTATAATAAGTTGTTAATTAAGGAACATTACTAAACATTACTACTGGTGTGATGCCTTAGCATTATAAGGACATCAAGAAATCGACAACCTCGTCCTTTAGTCTCCCGTCTTCACACCCAAAAATGTGCTTACGTGAAACCCACCAGCGAGTTCAAACTTTGGACAGGGACGCCGTCGGCCGGCCCCCGGTCTGCTTGCTATGTGAGAATAGCGCCATCTAGCGTCTGGTAGGTAATTTGCTGAGTAGAAGCTGTTACAGCGTTCCTACCAAAATAAGGGAGTGTCTTATCTTCCTCTATAAATCTTGTTATAACCACTGGAGCGGACATTGAACACATCTTCAAGTACAAAATATTTGAGTGACCTCTAACATACCGTCGCAGCAAGATGACAGGGACCCCCTAAACGTGATTCTTAAGTTGCAGCAAAGGAGGGGGAGGGGGCAAGGGCAAGACAAATTTGTACAGAGGGTCTCAAATTTTTTAATTGATCGGGTCCTGTTGGAAAAATTATACAATTTTAATTGTCTAACAACAAGGATTCAGAAAAAGGTTTATAGTTTGTATACACCCTGGCACAAAAAGTATATCTCGTCATGTTTTTCGATAAGTATTGTGCAAAAGTCCTACCATTTTTAAAAGTTTTCGAAAAAAATAAACATTTTATTGTATAGTCTTGCATTTTCAGTAATACCTGGCTTGTAACCAAAGCGTTTTTGCACAATGCTGAGATTAGCACGCCAGAAAAGGACGCAAACCCCCAAAACCAAAAAGTTGGTAGTTTCATGGGCATTGCATTGTACTGGACACGAACACTCGGACCACATATAAATATTACAAGAGGCTTTATAGCTCATTCAGTCGGAAAACCTCTGTGTAAAAATCAATACAAACGGTATTTCAGGTGACGTTGTCTTTTGCGTTGTACAACACAGTTACCATTGAAAAATCCAAAACTTCAACCTGTGGGGGGTTTTTTTGGGGGGTGTTGCGTCTTCGGGCAATCTAGATCGCCATTTTTGCAGTTTTTTTACAAGCGAGGTGTTGCCCCCTGAGCCGGGGTGGTGCTAAATGAAAGATGCAAGACATAGGGAACAAAATGTATATTTCGAGAAAACTTTCAAAATGGTCTGACGTTGGCACAATACTGATCGAAAAACATGCCGAGGAGATACTTTGTTGCCAGGTGTATATACAGCCTTAAGCTTCAGAGTTATAGCTTAACAAAACAGCAAAAAAAATCAATAAAAAAGGGGTCAATTTCAGTTGTAAAGGGTCAACTTTAAAAGTTGCTTCCAATTTGGATAAAAAAAATGGTTTGTTGCAATTATTGGTGGAGTTCAAGGATTAAAATAAGGAAAAAAAATAAAAAAATTAAAAAAATTAAAAACTATTAATAATAATTTATAATAATTTGTTTTTTCAACGAGCGACAAATCACTTAAACGTGTCAAGTGCGCTGTTGCGCTGCCTGAAAGGCGCTCAGCAGCATCAGAGAAACCCTAATACCAGAACAGATTTATGCCAAGAAGCTCGATTTTTTATAAGCTGAGGAAACCGGAGTACCCTGAGAAAACCTGCGGAACGAGTATGGATCGATAAACCAAATTCACATAAAGCCCACCGAGAAACAGCTCCTCCGGAATCGAAACCCGAGACCTCATTGTGAAAGGCGAGGGAAGATACGCTGCCCAACACGTTTTACCGATGTCAGGGTGCAAAATAAGTTCACGCCATTCATTCATGGAGGCTTTGACCTTGTTTCCCCTACTTTTTTTAAGCAAGCACTTGAGACACTCAAACTATTATTTTAATAATCCTAGAGCCCTGTCAAACTTTGTCTTTGCTCCTCTCCTAAGGCACCATTCAAGATCGCGTTTCAGGGGTCTCTGTCCCGGCTTTCAACATATTGTAATCCCTCAACTTCTGTATCGAGATTGTTTCCAAATAAAATGTCTGCTAGCTCAGCCTGGCTATTAGTTTTTGAAGCCTATCCTAAAAATTGGTCCAGTTTTATTTGGTGCGGGAGCTGTGGGCCAGGGTTCTGGTGACGCCACTGCTTTTGGTTCAAACTCAGGTAGTTGCAACTTGCGGGAATTTAATCGGGTACTAAATTCTGGATTTGTTTTAAGAACTATCGATTAAAACGAGGGTACTCGCGCGCCTCATGTTATGGGAATACACAGTCCTTCAGACAGCGACATTAACCATTCCGAGGGTTGGTCTCTTGTACACAGAGTCATACATGTGCATCGCATTCAGTGTATAACTAATATATACTATCCAATTTGGTGACAATCCATATACATGGACCACACATCTTGGTAGTAACTTTTAGCCTACTCGATCACTTAGGCCAAAAAAAATGTTGTATTGGAGTAACCCTCCCTAACCCTACTTTTGAAAATCAAGCCCTGTCCAAAAGTATACCTAACCCTAATTTGTTTTTGATTTTCAAAAATCTTATTTTCCAAGTTGTTTTTACCCTGATTTTTTAACCCGGTTTTCTCAATATTTTTTGATTTTTTGGGTTTTGTTTGTTGTTCTGGTGTAACTTTGGCAACTTCTCTATAAGATTTTCAATAATACGAGTCAAATTAGTCATATTAATACATTCAACATCGCCGTGTGCTGATTTTGATGTTAATGCATTATTAAAAATAAAAAAAAAAATATAAAAAAAATCCGCCCGCCCCCGCGCCGCCCTAGACTTGCAAACTGGCCCGTTTACTCCAATACAACATTTTTTTTTTGCCTACCATGCTTACCCTGCCGATGTCGTCACCCTCAGACCAAACTCCAACAGTGTCAGTAATTTGAATTCAGGTGTTAAGATTATGTCCGGGCGGTACTTACTGTCCGGCTACAACGGTAATGATTAGGGCATCTCAATTCATTTGCTCGGCAACTCAATTCAATTGACTCTTCTTCACAGCAACTTAGGTTCACGCTTTATTCCCGGACTATGGGCCTTCCGCGGACTATAGTTGCTTTCACACCGTTTCCTAAAGCGAGCCTTCTGCCAAACCTGAAGGTCGCACTTGGAAAAAATTATTCCATTCCAACAAACAGTTACATTTAGACCATGTCATTGCACATGGATGTTGATGTGTTTCAACGCTTACACCGAGAACGACCAGTTGTCAAAGTGAATGTCCTCGCACCAGGATCAGCCTCCCCGTTATGACGAACATGGTTGGTGTTTTTTATTTAAAACACCGTTTAACTTCCTTTCCAACTGGTTTTGAGCCATCTACTTTGTAGCATATTCGTGTCACTGTGACAAAGCTAAGTCATATCAGTTGGGTCATTCCATGCCAATTCAACACATCGAGTACACCATCACCTCATGAATTTCTTTCCTTTTTGGTGTATTGATATTCATGAGAAACTAAAATCCTGAAAATTTGAGCTCTGTACCTCTTTTCGTTTTCACGCTACAGCAATTTAAAATTTGCGGGGGTCATCTCAAAAACATGCACCGGTGTGAAATTCAATATTCAGAGGGCCATAAGTAAAGAACTACACCCCTCAGATCCTTCAAACTTGGCATTCTGGATAACCTTTTGCTGCAGATTGCAAATATGTGAACAGAAAATTGTGTGTCTAAATCAATCTCAATCAAACATCAATTAGGTATCATCAATAATCAAAGATTAATCTATAATAAAGTTGTTAATTAATGAACTACTAAACTTACTACCTGGTGTGTGCCGCGAACGCGGGCTGCAGCAAGATTACTATAAAGATGTAGAACTTGCAAAGAGTCCTGGCGAATATTCCAGCGCAAAACTGCAATTTCCAATAGTGGGACGTGTCCACGGACGACTTGTCCTTACTGAAGAAAACCAGCTCTACTCCCGAAGCTCGGAGGTCGACTAAATATAAAGTCCAAAAGTGTTGTAGCTTGTTTATCCTTGGATAACTCAGAGGCCACGAAATACGGAAACCGAACCCGGCTACACAATCGGATGAAACTGCTGGAGCTGAGACTACTATGACAATGTCCACTATATGGAAGATTTGTACTAGACTGTGATTACTGTCACTGTCAACTTGGAAACTCTGCTAATAACTTGGAGCACGATGGTATTAAACTCTCCTTGGAGTAATGATGTTGTGATACTCTGCCTCATCTTCTCTCACCAGGGCTTTATATATCCTCTCAAACAATACTAGAAGGATCTGGTCCTCTCTATATGAGTCATGTGCTAAATATAGTCCATTACATCATAAGTCTGGAAATGCCTCTACCATTCCACATGTACTGTATAGATTTGGGATCTCATAGCAGCTACTCACTGACTGTGTAATTATGCAGCAGTGCGCCACCTATGATTCAGAGAAGTTCAGTGGAGCACATTCTAATGAAATCACTAAGATTCAGGTACATTCCAGAAGTTTCCCCGCTTTTCTGAGCTCTTCTGTTTCATTCTATTTGCTTCACACACACCAGTATGCACATAAACCAGGTATATTTTATATTATATTATATTACTTAGACTAATTTATAATATTTTATGTGCTAATTTATGACTTAATCTTGCTCAAAGTGAAATAAATCATTGCTAATTCTTGGGGGCTGTAACAACACAAACATGGTCACAGCCTTGATTTAGTAATAAGTTTGCTTGATGATTTGTTCAGAACTTTCTTGTCACGTCCATCCTATGTGGTATTCGGATCTTCACACTATCATGCGCTCTTTTCGGTATGTTAAACCACCTCCTATGAAGGTTGTAAAAAAACGTGTGATATTCGTAATCTTGACATTGATCAATTCAATACTAGTCTTCGTGCAGTTCCTGTCGATTGCGATGATCCCGATACACGTTGTGATAATTATGAGACCATCACATCTGTTCTGGACGTGGAGACGGACGGCCGGTTGGCAAGATAAGAGTTTGCACAGGTTTCCTGGGGAATAAGAGCGGAAAACTCTGAAATACGCCAAGTATGACCTTTGACCTACAGACCTGTCTCTCACAGTCACTGATCTCTATACACTGGATAGGCTATCGCCCACTGATCTCTACACACTGGATAGGCTGTCGCCGCTCGAACGTGAGGAAACCGGAAGTTGCACGGCGGCCCTTTTGCTCTACCCAAGAACCCGATCGTGCACGTACAAAGGAATAGGGAAACTACAGAAAAGGGACAGAATTAGACGATTAATTGCGCGTATGTCAAGGTTTGTCAATTATTGGTTTGATTTTCGAGTATGGGCGGGTATGTTCGAACAAAATATGATTCAAAATGGTTTTAAAAATCTTTAAAATGTCATATTTCAGGTTTTCAGCTCACAGACAATAATTCATGCAGTAACCATGGTATATAACTGAGTAAGTGCTTTGACTACTAGTATTCACAGATATATTAGATATTATTAATCCTCCTTCAAGATTTTTGCTGCTTTACCATTCCCCCTTCTGAGCCCGCAATTGACTTGGTACGCTCCCAAAGTGATGGATGGTTGGGGGGTACCCCTTTGGGGTTGGGTACCCCTTTGGGGTTGGGGGATAAGTACCAACACGCTATATGGCACGGGGATACCACAGACACTTGATTTTGGTACCAATGGATAGCTATCATCCTACTCTTTTCATTGATAGCAAAACGAGTACCAATATGCCCAGCATTAGGCCTACTTAAGTGACGTCATATCACCAAAAACATGAAAAAAAGTTTTGGGCTTTACATGATGGGAAATGACTATTTTTTACACAGAGCGTTTAGTGATGTTTTTGAGTAAAATTGAAAAATATCAATTTTCCACCCTATAGAGGGTATGCAATAGGCCATTTAATCCTAGCAACGCCATTACATAATCCCTAGTTACGTGCTGCGCCCGACTTGTCGCCATCGTGGAGGACAACCAGCGTGTGCTTACAATGTGTATACACTATGATTGAGCCCATAACCAATGTAAAAATATTTTGACACTTTCGAATTTCCAGCGATAAAGAACTGATATTTCACTAAAATTAAGACCACTGGTGACATCAATTCTTATCTTATCCCGATGTCAGGCAGCTGACTGATAGAGAAAAATCTCTATCATGCCATGACCTGACTGAGTAATATGTGATGTATTTCACATTCAATCCAAGTTCAGCCCTACGAAAGTCCTAATATCATTTGCGGGTAGGTCTGCGATATCGTTGTTAGGCCTAAAAGTTTGCTGTTTGCTAAATTTTCTGTGATTTTTGGGTTGTTGGGTAAGTAAATTTTTTGCATCTTTCCGATAGATTTTCCTCCCGACTTTCGGTGGGCTTTAGAAAACACGCCATGAAAACAACCCATTTAACAAATGGTGCTTCTCGCATTCTCAAAGAAACACTACAAATCACACTTCCTATTGCGTGTAAAAGTCTAAAAAACTTAAGGGGAAAGATTCTGTGAATGCATTTGCCATCGAGACCTCTGAGGAATACGTAAATTTATTAATGAGGAATCTTTACTCTATAGATAACAATCTTCTATGATAGGCTAAAGAAAAGTCGCGAGCGAGTACCTCCTTGCTTTGAATACAGACACGAGCAAAAGACATAAAAACCAAAAACAACCCAAATCCAAACAACAAAACAGAAACACACAAAATGTTTAAGAAATTAGTAATAAATAATAATGTTATTGCAATTGGACAATACTTTTTGTGAAAAAAAAATCAACGCCGTTTTCTCTCGTGGGGAGAGTTCGTGTTTTGATTTCCAGTATACCAAAGGAGAATTTGAAGCCCTTGGTCCCTTGTGGAACGATTCGTGGCACACCCGTACACAATTCAAATAGCACCATCCGTTGGGGGTCACGTTGTTTTTTTTTAAATGTGAGATTATGATAGTAAATTTCACAACGGATTTCAAGAAAAACGGGCAAAAGCCGGCAAACCTTCTTCCGAGTGTGTTTCTATCACGATATTGTATTTCTTATGTTTTAGTACGATTTAATTGAAAATTCATTTTCGATATGATTTTTCTTTCAATATAAAAACATTTTATTTACTTGCTTCGGAAAAATTATAAAACAGAGAACAAACTGAATTTGATTAGGAAATTTGCTATAAAACACAAACTGAACACGCCGTGGGTTCACTCGCCAGTGTGCATGGGCCGGGGCATGGGGCTACCTCCAGGTTGTCCTCCAACATGGTCGCTGCTCGGCCAGCCGTAGATAAGTGGTTCTTACGCAAGAGGGGTTAATGGCTTGTGGACGGTTTTACTATTGATGCCCTCTATATCAGGGATTTTCACTTTTTCCTTAACTTATGACATCATATTGGGAAGGTTGGTACTTATTTGGGATACAATGGAAAGAGGAGAAAACTTCAAAGCTATCTTTTCTGGGGTACCAAATTTATAGCGAATCTGATGTGTAAAAAGTAAATCATAGGGGTGGTACCCCCCCCCCCCCCGCCCCAGAGAAATTGTTAAAAATGGATATGGTAGACGAGAGTTAAGCATTCCTTTTCTTTTCTGGGAACTGACTCGTATCTCTTTTTTTTAAGCTTTAAGAGATTTTTGGGGCATGCACGTTCTATGTAAAAACATTACTTAAGATATTTTGGAGTAAATTCTGCATGGGGGAGTCCTTGAATTTTAGTCGGGGACAAATGCTCGTATTCAAAAAAATAGGGACAATAGCTGCAAATGTTGGGACAACCTCTAGGGGTATAAAATTCACAATAATGAGTTCTAGGGGTATCAAATTCAGTTGTGATTGTGCCTGGTTCAATGATAAAAATAAGGAAAACTGTAACCTAAACAGATCAGAAAAATAGACCAGACCCGAGGTGTAATTTTTGGTATATTGCTATTTTAAATGTATTTAGTCACGGATGAGAACGGGTCCCGCAAGGGGTATAATTTAATGCAGATTGGTCACCTTATTTAAAAAAAAACTAAAAATACTTATAATTTCACCAAAAATACTATAATTTAACCAAAAACTGGCTCAGTGACTCAGGGTTAGGGGTTATTTTCCACTGAAAATTGGTCTTGTCCTTTTAGGGGTCAATTCAGAACTCCTGGAATGACATGGGCATCCAACAAGCCCCCCCCCCCCCGCCCTGGATACAATCTTTTTAACTTAAAAATGGGCAGGAACTGAATTTTGGTCCTTGACATTGGGATTTATAGCTAGTCTAGTGACTGTGTTTAATAAAGTAAAAAATCACAAGCTATCCCTTGGCCTAATTGTGATCCATTCTACATGTATCCAGCAAAAATTCTCAAGCTATACCGTAGGCCTAATTGTGATACATTTCTACATGTATCCAGCGAAAATTCTCATGAATTAAAACTATTTATAGTGAAAACTAGAAGTATTTTTGTTTTTTGTGTTTAGTTTGCTCCCATACTAGTTCCAAGGGAGTTATAGCATTTTAGGAACATAGTCTAGGACAGTGTTCATGCAAGTGCATAGTATAATAGGCTATGACGTGTACCCATCACTAATCGGTCGCAACATTGCCTAGGAATCAGTCGTTATCACTCACAGTTAATTTCAGGCAAAACGGGCAACATACACCATACAAATTGCAAAAAGCTTGATATATTTTCAGATATTGGCCAGAACAATGGCATTATAAGGCCATTTATGTGTACTCATCCATAGAAAGCAGTGCAACCGAGTGGTGAATATTTTTGGGTCGGCAAAAGGGACGTGCGCAACTTCCGGATATTCACCGGATCGATATTCAACGAGTGGAGATTGCCATCAGTGCCGTAGTTAGAGATCGTGGTCACAGTGGCAAGTAAAACGTAGCTAACTAAGGTTCTTGTGGCAAGTGTCATCTAGATGGGTCAGGGTTTGGTGGTTAAAGGAGAAACAGACCGACGACAGATTTCGCTACGACAAAATCACCTTTATGCCTTATGGGCCAGAGGGATAATAACAATAGTGATAATTCCAACCGCCACTGCGATGGACCCAGTCGTTGCGATGTGATGAGAGGGTGAGCTCTCTCGGGGATACCAATGCTGGATATGGCACGTCTCTGGATTGCCTAAAGTTTGGATAGCGAAGGGGTGTTGCTGGATACACACTGAGTTTGCATAGCCCATGTTGGATCGAACCATGAATTTACAATATCACAGCCCCTTTGCCTTTTTTTTTTGGGTTGTCTCAAGATATAGGATGCGCAACTACTGAGCAATCCTAGTCGCTGGCTGGAGGTTCTAGCCATTTTGGTAATCACAGAGCCATATCAGTCCTTACTGATGCGATTCAGTAGATCTACCCGTCAACGTCTTCCAGAGTTGTTCCAAGAAGCGGAGACTTGGATGGCCAGTTATGCAACTCTCTTGTTGGATGTTTTGTTCAGTTTTACACTTGGCAGCACCAAAGTACATTGCATGAAGTTGCCCAAGACTCACTTCCCTTCCCTGCATATCTTTGTGAGAAAGGCAGGCTGAGATTCTGTCCTCCTTTGAACTTTACGAGGTCATGTGTTATGTTCAAATATGCAACTTGCCCTTCCATCCATTTTTAATGACTAATTTCAATACAAATGTAATACTTTCACGCTAGACTCTCTCACGAGAAATGCAAACAATTACGAACCTGCAGAAAAATACAATAATTTTGCAAATCTAGGAGTCAGGTCATGTGGACCAACCTCTGGAACATAATACCTGATAATATTAAAATAGCAAAAATCTATGAATTCAGAAAAAAAAAGTATAAATACGCTCTCATTCATCAGCAAATTTAATCTGTCATTGATCCTGGAGCTTACCCCTCAACTTTCTTGTTTTTATCGTCCTTGGTCTTTTTTGTTGGTCATTTTTGTTTCATTTCTTGTTTATTATTTTAGTTTTTTTCAGTTATAATGCGGGACAAAGTTTATTTGCTGGGATGACCCGCGTTCTGGTCCGTCTTTGGGGTCCCTTGGGGGTCTCTTGCGCCTCCATCTACGTGTGCTTGCTTTGTTTATTTGTATGTTATGTACCATCTATTTTAATTGCAATGTATATTTATTCATGTTCATATTGGCATTGTTAGTGGAAATTAAAGATACGAATTGAATGAACGAACTACTGTTACATCGTCTGCAATGGATGGACGGAGGGTTTCCGGATTCTTCTTGTGATGTCGACACTGCATATAAAGAGGGCCGAGGACTAAGCGTGCATACTTGTCAACGCATGATAAGGAACTTCTCAGAGCGGGAGTGGTGAATATACTTATTTAAAGAGACATGAGGAGATTTCCAGAACGAAGCTCCCCCAATTTTTTTCGAACCTGGGTTTTTTGCATATTTGGAATGCTTTCCAATGTATTACACCACACCTGAAGTGAATAAGCCGAATACGCCGTCTTTATGTAATAAGATGATGATTAAGTACACGACAGAAACTCAAAACACGGTGTTCAATGGGGACAATTACGATTGTCAGGCAAGTTCAAAACAAGGTTTGCGGCTTTCTTTCATGATTGTTTGTCCAATAAACCTTCGAAACGTTCTCGGTAGGTGGTCTACATCCGATCAAGTGCAATTTGAGAGAAATTTGTATCCTCAAAAAATCTCCTCGAAATTTATTCTCTTGATATTGGGGGCTACTTAATTCCATCCAACCCCCCCCCCCCAAGGTGCAACGAGAGATTTCACATATCAGGTGTCCCTAAAAAATTAAAAGTACTGACCTTTGCCCTGATGTAAAGCTTTCCATCAAAAAAATGGTTAAGCTGAGAAGTGTTTCGTTGGTACAAAAATCGTGAAATTACTAATTTCGTATAGGAACAAATACGAAATTCAGCCTATGTTTCACATTGAAATATAAGCAAATCAAAATCACTTTTTTTTTTTAAGACATTTCTGTAGCCAAATACAAGGTAAGAAATCTATTGAGTGTCTAATCTATATGAAATTACTATTGTGACACGATATTTGGATCTCAAAATCTCTCGTTGCGCCTTTAAATACCAGTAAAGACATTAACGAGTTCATATGAGACAAAAGTAGTTAAAATGGTAATCATTGGTAATGGTTGCCTGTTATTGTATTATGTCCCACCTACACCGTCATCACGTAATTACTGTCCATTGAATTAGAATAGACCCTCGTTTTTTTTTAAAAATTAATATTAGAAGGTATATTAGAATGTATTGGTGCCGGGAAAAAATCGTTAAAGAAAAGTTGGTATTCATCTAATTACCAAACAAGATTTTGAAGATACATCCTGAAAAGTATTTCTTCAAACCCAATTCTATTCGATTTCTGCGATTTTTGGCCATCAATCAGCAAGGAATTGGAAAAAGCCGAACATTCGTAATGAGCATAAACTTTTTCTGGAATGTTCCATTTATAAGATAGGTGTGTAAAACGTTGCATCGCTCTTTGACAGTAGAAGACATTGATCGACATCATGAACGATGCCTAGCGTCTATTTTATTCCCGGGAATTGTAGCTTCAAACTTTCAAAGAAATACAAATACAAGACCGTCTTCGTATTATTTATTTTTAAGAGAAGATGACACAATACGTGCAGGTCACTCTCCGACAAAGGTCTTCTGGTCCGCCGATATTGATCGCAGTCGGTATATCGCTACATCGATAGTCGCTTCCTGCCTCGTATGTATAATACCAAACTGACCACCTCACAATATCGCAGCAAAAGCTGAATGGTCGATACACCCACATTTAGTTAGTGATCATTACGCAATACAAACAATCATCCGCAACACTCCACTTCCACCACCAGAAGCTCACCGTGCACGATGGCGACTCGACAAAGCCGACTGGTCTACCTTCAAAGCAACAATCAAAGAACACATGACAAACAACCCAGCACAAGACAACCTAACACTTCAAGAAAAGACTGACTACATCACCAATACCATTCACAACGCAGCAACTAAAGCAATACCCCGAAGCACACCTGTCCCGAGAGACGTCGAAATGCGTGGTACTACACTGATGCAATAAAATACCAAAGACAAGGTAAATTATCGACTCAAACACACAGAACAATCACCAACTGAAACCACTAAGCAAAACTTTCAGAAGCCATTAGCATACATCGCAAAACATGTCAAGAAGCAAAACACATCTTGGGTCAGTGGACAGAAACACTCACGAACAAACCAACACAAATTCTGTGGCAACGTGTTAAAATGATCGGACTGCTGCAGGACTTCTATCACTGCGACAACCAGAGACCCAACAAATAAGCGAAGATTAGTAACCGTTCTGCTCCGACCGCTCCAGCTCCACACAACCCTCACACACATACGCCCAAAAACTTCAAACCTATCAACACTCGACACAAACAGGCAACAGAGCGCCTAAACCAAGAAACCCCACCGAACCACTCCATTCCCCATCATGAACTCAACACGCAACTGAACATAACACGACCCACTCCTCGATGATTCAAATTTTGTTTCAATGGTTCGTAAACGCCCCCGATGTTCCCAAAAACTTTCATTTCTCGTGTAATCAATCAGTCCTGGACGACATAACTTCCGGAAACGGGAAAAAGCCAAAACCAAAATCGCAGCATCCCAAAACGCTCCGACGCTTTTTTTCCCAGACCGATCTCGCTCTTTCATGCATCAGCAAAATTATGAATCTATGGTTCTTCGACGAATCATGTACAAAGCAGACCGTTTTCACCCAAACCTCCATGGGGTTTCGGAAAGCGTAGGCACGAGGACGGCAAATCGCGGCTCTAATCAACGAAATTTCGAGCGCAAAAAACTCCAAATCACTTCGCAAAATCTCAGCGGTTTTTCTTGACCTCGAAAAGGCATTCGAACTCCCGCCAACAAAAGATCCATCATACAAGCCATGATCAAAGGCTGGCCTCGCGTCCATCTAATTGGATGGTGCAAGGACTTCCTGACAAACCGACAAGGTAGAGTCCAGTTCCAAGGCGCTCACTTAATTTCACAGTTTTAAAACGGTACTCCACAAGGCAGCCCTCTATCCAACACGTTCATTTCTAATCGATGAATTATCCGGTCAACCAAGCTCTCCCTATGACCGCTCATGTTGCTTACTCTGATGAATTTAGTCATTGTCTCCACCAATTCCGAGCGCAGCTGTGCCAGAAAGCTCTCGACTCAGTCATATCACGGATTGAGCCTAGGGCTTAAATTTTCTGTAACCAAACAAAGCTTATGATCTTCCAATAGGTACCCGCCAAATTTCCAACTTTCACTTGTGGCGATCATGCCATTGAATGGGTCTCCGAATATAAGTATCTTGGTGTCATCATGATAAACATCTCAACTTCTCACAGCACGCAGATATACTGTCAAAAGGGTCAAAAATCGTCTAAACGCAATGAGAGCCTCAACGGTCTTTTCCCGGAGGAGCCAACTCTCAGTACTCTGCAAAATTTATCAATCCACCCGTTCGTCCGCTTTTTAGGACTAATGGCTTGTAGTGTCCGCCTTCGCAACAACAAGCCCGAAAAACAGCTCGAAACACTTCAGAACCAAGCTATTATTCGCACAAAACCTGTCAGCTCGAAGCAGAAATTATGGCCACTCCAGTTTCCCGGACATGATCACGACTATCTCATCTTTGCCGACAAGTCCTCCGCAACACGAACACCTCTCTACACGACCAAATCTCAAAAGCCTAACAAATCAAGGGAAGTCCTTACCGACAACACATGGCTCCTCCAAACTGCAGACTCATGGAACCTTCACAGCCAGACATCGCAACCTCCAGTCCGAACCTATCCAGGCCTCTGATCCATGGTCCAAAACTGTCGCGGACACTCGCATTCATCGTCCCTTATGATAACAAAACTCAGCTCTTCCCCCACATAGTAGAAGATCGCCTACAAACGCATCGCAGATGCAGAGTCAACAAACTCTGATCCACTTGTTTACTATAACTACACTTGAACGGCTCGGTCACGAAGACGCCACTTGTGATTTGCCTTTGTAGCACACCACACCCACAAATCATTTCAGAACATCTGATACTGCTTCCACGGACAAACAGAATTGCAGCCATTCCGTGAAGCATCCACGACGCAAAAACACAGCCGGCTACAACATTGTCCATCCACACAGACAGCCATGGTGCAATCGAAAACATCCGCAACCCACAACGGGACAACATAGCATTGAATAAAGACATTCAAACAGACATAAAAGACAGCAACAAAAATTTCGTCATCAACTGGGTCCCCAGTCACATCGGCATTCCGGGCAACGAAGAAGCGGACGTCGCAGCCAAAGCCGGCACTACGAAACCAGAACCTGACATAATCATACCACACAGTAGGCGCCAAACCAAGAACACTTTCCAACAAACAGCACATCACAGATGGCAAGATCAAATTCAATCAACACAGTCAAAATCAGTACTTTGGAGACTTTCCCTCACAAACACAATGCAAGCAACCAACGCACTCAATAAATTACCAAGACGAACTCAAATCACTATCAACAGAATGAGAATCAAAGCTAAAACTGCCAGACAAATCGATTAGTTATTTACATGCGCCTACTGCGATCAAGATATACAATGTCAACATGTTCAGGATCTCACTGAATGCCCAAGAACAAACACACTTCGCCAAGAACTACTTCAACATCTAAAACCAGAACAGCGTGTAAGCAACAAACACCAACTAGCGATCAACATCCTCAAAACGCAAACACTACGCCAATACCAAGAACTCCAACATTACAAAATATACAAACCACAACACTAAATAAACAAAATCAAGTGTAAACCAGTAACTTTTAAGTAGTCTTTATAACCCAGGGGTCAAGCAATAGTTTGCAATGACCCGGCTCCAATGGAGCAACCATGAAACTGAACCTCACACGTCATTTGTTAATGGTACCAGATGTTGGACAGATCATTTGCAACTTTGAGGGGAAAAGGGTCAATTTCAATAGATTTGTAGGTGAAATTCCATCTATTTGTTTTGAAATTTAAAGATCCTGTTGGGTAATTTCGTGAATACAAACTTTTCTTTCATGATTTTTCCCCCCGACACCTCTTCTCTAATATTAAAAAATGAGGGTCTAAGCTAATTGAATGGGCAGTAGACATTTAGGTCTTGCCAGTAACATTCACATCCCAACATTCGTAGTAACCGACAATTGGGAGTAATTGTTTGGAATATGCTTATTGATGCACATTCAAATGTATTTACTGGGAAAAAAAAAGAAACTTTAGAAGACAAATTTAAGACGATGAGATCATTTTATTTCCTTACGACGCAGTGGATAATGGATTATACATGAACAGTGCAATAATAAAGTATTCTTGTGTCAAAACTTATTTTCAGTTAAAGCTTTTACTTATGGCAGACAAAATCACTCATGCAACCAATTTATAGTACGTTTGAACAGTCTTCAAACGATGGAAGCGGGATGACGATTTTTGGTCATTGAGCTAAACTCAAAAATCCTTGCATATTTCTGAAGGTCATTTAGGTAGGAAACGAAGGGCCCTATTTCAATGCATTTTGCTTCAAATCAATTTAAAACATTCTGGGACTTGGTAGCAAGGCGGGCCTCGTTAATTCTTTAAAGAGTTTTCATTTAACTGTTTGGGGCCGGGGGAAACTGGTCATGTCTATGGGTTTTATGGGGAGACGCATGTTAAGGATTTGTGATAAAAATGACACTCCGTAGCGGCACCCCCAGTGTCCCAAATTAGTACAGAATGCATACTTTCAATGTGGTTACACACAAGGATAATTGCAAGGTTATTACTCCGAACAGAAATTTGTTTCACTTTGAAACGATTTTGCACTGCGGACACAGCTATTTCCGATTGATACTCGCTAATTTTTGGACAAATTCATCTGGCGCACGCCTTTCCACGATGCAGACCACACTGATTTTGATAACGCTACACGCAAATACGATCATTCTCCCATCAAATTGGTTAACCTTCATTAAAACCGAACCAAATTATGTACATGAAGTTACAACGAGATCATTTTTTACGCAATGGATGACGATCTTTGGAAAGACCTGTTTCGAATCGATACGTTGTTCGTGATTACGTTAAATAAACACCATTAGTTACAAGATCATTTTACGCAATGGATCACGATCTTTAGAAAGTTAATGAAACTGTTTCGAATCGATTCCTTGTTCGTGATTACGTTAAGAGCGATAAAAAAGTTCAGTATTTCGAAGACGAAACAACATTCCGAAATATAAAATTTGGTACGAATACTTTTCGAATCGCTTTTAGATTGGTTCGAATCATGCAAGCGCCAACGCTCATAACGCTCTTAGATAATAATTCACGCATTACTCGTATACGCAAAATTGCCATATCTGACCAGCGATATCGCGTTACAAATAAACCAATTTCAATCATAAAGAAAGGTTTCGAATCGATTACCAATAACAAAGACGAGTGACGCAAGTTTACAAAAGAAAGTAATGAAGTATAATATAATATTCAATCAAAACGTGTTCCGAATCGATTACATATTACGACGACACGGTGTTTTTCCTTACGAACATTTCCTTTCGAATGAAGTAACTGGTATAACAGACTTAAAACTTTCTGCATTATGGTTTGCCCATGAACGAATTCGAATTTACAATTTCATTTTCGACTCATTTTAATTACGAAAAACTGAGAACTGCCTTGTGCGAATCAACATATCCGACGTAAGACATTTCGTAGAAACATGTTCAGAAGCAAAGCGATAACGAACTTCAAAGCGATGATATAATGTTTTTGAATCGATATGTCGCGAAGCAATCACCGGTATAAAATGTGCTGTCAGGAGAACAAAATATAATGTCTACCGACCGAAAATATACTCCCATTTAACACTGTAGACCTTTTTCTTTAACGTAAGGGTCTAGGTGGCTACCACTGTTTGTGCACTGGTGGTTCTAATTGAGTTATCTTACAAAAAAAGCCCGCAAATTTTCTTTGAAAAGTGGAAAGGGAGGGCTTTTTTCCCAGTACAAAATTGACATCGCTAGTAGTTCTAAACCACTGTCTGTATGTTTGTGAAAAACTAGACCCTACAGCAAAACACTTGAAGTAATTGGAAGTTACTTTGACGCATTAGCAACATAATAAATTACCGAAAACCCCTAAAAAAACTTACCAGTAATATTAAGAAATAAAACCTAACTCCCGACATGATTTTCAGTGGCCTAATCCTGGAGTAGTTGCCCTTTGAACAATTTGCTGGCAGAGGTCGTCATTATAAAGCAGCTGTTGGTGGTGGTGGTGGTGGGAGTGGGGTTGGTTTTGATACTGTACAGTAAGAAAATGTATATGATTGTTATTCAACCTGTTACTTGTCTTTCCAAAGATCATTGAACACTGGGATCCATTCTTGCAGAGCTCTGTGTCGCCAGGTTGTTAACTCCTTCTTCACCTACAAGGTAAAATCAAAAGCCTTTAAATGTATCAAACCATTCACATTACTTGTCTTTTTTCCTCTTTTCAAATTACCTGGTTTCCACTTTTGCACACATTAAAAGTTTACATATTTTAATCGAAAATAACCCCCCAAACAAATGTATAACAAAATTATCACGTATACCATACCATCAAAATAGCTTCTTAGACACATGTCATTTCTATCTCATTACATACTACCATTCCGTCTTCCAGCTTCAATTATTTAGCCTTCTACATGACAATTAACTGAAGTTAATATGCATTTTCCACGAGAAAGGGATACCATGAAGATACCAAAATGCAAGCCTTTCCTTTGAGGGGCCGCACATGTGCTATGACAGATTTTATCAACATAAAAAGCAACCATTCTGGCAAAAAGATGTCCACAGATGGCGAACTCCAAAATACAGATTGTCTAGATAGTTTCTACTACCAGCCATGGTCAGGAAACGGCTCCCTTCATACAATGGACTATGCCACTATTACCGTCTTAACATTAACTTAACATGATTTACAATCACTGACATAATTGGTATGCTTCATTTCTGCACTATAGGTGCTTTGGCTTGTGGCTGGAACTTCTGCCCCATGAGTATTTGACATGCTTTATAAATTAAATATTGAAAAGCATGCCCTTTGGCTTTGATTGGTGCACTGGAATAAACTATAATCTTCAGTGTTATATATCTATAGATTGATGGTTCAAGTCTCAACCCAAAGCTGAATGGAAATGGTATGAAAAGATTTACTTGACCGATTTCTTCCAAAGGAGGTAGTCCCACGGGGGGAAAAAAAAAAAAAAAAAAAAACCTGTTACTTCTTTCCAAAGATCATTGAACACTGGGATCCATTCTTGCAGAGCTGTGTCGCCAGGTGTTAACATCCTTCTTCACCTACAAGGTAAAATCAAAACCTTAAAATGTATCAAACCATTTACATTACTTGCTTTTTCCTCTTTTCAAATTACCTGGTTTCCACTTTTGCACACATTAAATTTACATATTTTAAATCGAATACAAAATGTAAATGACAAAATTATCACGCTATACCATACCATAAAAATAGCTCTAGACAACATGTAACTTTTCTATCTACATTACTACTACCAGTCGTCTTCCAGCTGCAATTATTAAAATGATCATACCTGTTAGCCTGCTACATGACAATTAACACTTACTGTGCTCAAGTGATCGAGATCTCGATCAAAACATGTGGCAGGTATTATAAAATGCTGCCTTTGTGTACATAAGAGGTGTTAACTGAAGTTAATATGCATTTTCCACGAGAAAGGGAGACCATGAAGATACCAAAATGTCAAGCATTTCCTTTGAGGGGCCGCACATTTGCTATGACAGATTTTATCCAACATAAAAAGCAACCATTCTGGCAAAAAGATGTCCACAGATTGCAGAACATCCAAAATACAGATTGTCTAGATAGTTCTACCAGCCATGGTCAGGAAACGGCTCCCTTCATACAATGGACTATGCCACTATTACCGTCTTAACATTAACTTAACAGGATTTACAATCAATGACATAATTGGTATGCTTCATTTCTGCACTATAGGTGCTTTGGCTTGTGGCTGGAACTTCTGCCCCATGAGTATTTGACATGCTTTATAAATTAAATATTGAAAAGCATGCCCTTTGGCTTTGATTGGTGCACTGGAATAAACTATAATCTTCAGTGTTATATATCTATAGATTGATGGTTCAAGTCTCAACCCAAAGCTGAATGGAAATGGTATGAAAAGATTTACTTGACCGATTTCTTCCAAAGGAGGTAGTCCCACGGGGGAAGGGGAGGCACTGACATTGGAAAGAGGTAAAGGTATGTGCGGCCCTTAAGACCCCCTTTTCACGTCTCTCCAACCGTTCCCAAGACCCCCAGTTGAAGCCTAAATCAGTTCTTAAGGTCCCCTTTTCAGAAAATTTTGACCTCAGAAGCTGAATTTTAGCCAAATTTCAGCTCCCAAGCCTGCAAATTTCTCTAAATTTCAGTTACCAAGCCCTACTTTCGGAGAAAAAATCCGTTCCCAAGCCCCAATTTTGGAAATCGGTGGCGGGCCGCACATCCCTACCTGAAAAAAAAAAGTTGAGTGCCCCCCCCCCCCCCCGGGAGGTAGTAACGATGAATAGTGTCCTTTCTTTGAGAAGACTCTTACTTCTGCTGGTACTGGAACATAAGTTATGGATGACATCTATGTACGGTAATTTAAATCCCCTTCATAAAGCAGAGTGATGCAGCACTTGTAATCCTAATGGTGAAAGATTGGCTTGAATAAGCAAACTTTTGTTTTTTGCCAAGACTGGTAATTTGCTACCTAGACCATTATATTTGGCAATTTGTAAAGATTGGGATATGCATCAAAATGTTTACATTTTTGAAAAAAAATAAAAAAAATAAAAAAAATATTTTTAAAGATAATTAAATTTGAAAAAATGTTATCCTTGGTATAAGTTCTCCATGACTTCTGAATCAGGAACAATGTCTATAAAGATCACAGAAGTAATGACTGACATTACGAGCAAATCTAATATAATAACAATGTTAACAGCTTCCTCTCTGCTTTGGCCAATCCCAACCAATTCAATATGGCTGCCCATGGTTGCTTCAAATTAGGCAGACTGTACATTTTTAAATTCAGTATCAAAAACAAAAATACTCCATCACAACATTTACTAAGTATAACTGTGAATGGATGGAATTTGTCTACTTTAATTACAGCACCTCACATGATGCCTGGATATTAACAGAGGTAGTAAAACGCACTGTCAGTAATTTTATAAACCTTGAAAAGCAGACGAAATGTGTTTATGTACATTCTTTGTCCTTTTGTCAATACCAAAGCAAAGCTAAATTTTCTACAAGTTAATCCTTGACCTGTCCCATCTTGACTCATCTTGTTATGCTACAATAGAAGTGGGGGATATTTTTGGGAAAGGTATGTGTAGTTCAAGATTTCAAGAGTTGTTCTCCAGATCCGATTTTAGGTCTCAAATTAAGTCTGGATTTTAGACCAAATTTGGCTTCTTTGAAACCAGATTCTTGGGTTTCCAGGCTGATTTTCTCAAAATCTAGGGCTTGGAAAAAATTACTGAGATTGGCTGAAAATGTGACCCTGTGGAACTAAATTTTGACTTATTTAAAGGGCATCTTGACTGCAACATGTCCCTCTAGTAAAAGTTATTAGGCATACCTTCCACAGGATTAGAACTGTTTCTAACACAATACACAATGGCCTTAACAACATGAATAATTGATGACATATATTGATATATCATTAAATGCCAATATTAGTTTGTATCAAAGTAACACAGAATGGTAAAGCATTATATATAGACATTTGATTCCATTAAATAGTCCCACAATAATTGCAGTAATCATGAAACAGGTGCTACAACAAAATACATTGGCCTTATAATAATTAGATAGAAAAAGATGACCAACTTGCTGGCTTTTCTTATGATCTCTCGTTTGCTCCCCCATCGAAATACATAACTGTAAATCAATACAATGAATAAAACCAACTTCAAACTTGTCTTCAGATTCGCCGGCAACATGGAAACTGTACACCTGTTCTCACTTTTGAGCAAAAGTTTGAGTTACAGTGGGTTAATATTCAAAATACACGGCTGGGTGAACTTTCTTTTAAAATTGTCCGATCTTAAAATAGCACCGCATCACATTCCACTGCAGAATTTCTGATTTGAACTTTTTGATTATTGTTTTCCATAACACTGTAAATTTTTGCAGAGTACAACTGAATGCTGCATTTTTTGAAACAGGCCAACCAACAAGTACAGCCATCAATACAACCCAGGCAAACACAAATCCTTCTCCAATGTGATACTTAAGAAATTGATTATCCCTTTCTTATTATTATTATGCTGTCAAACAATACCAATTTAGTATCTTTTGATTGAATATGGCTTTCAATGCCCACACAGTATATAAAAAACTCGAACATCATATCATAATTAGTTAATCCACATTTAGGCCTATGTAAAGATCCTTAAAACATTACTTGGGTGAACTTAAACTATGCCTGTATAGTAGAATACTATGTTGATCTGCTACCATCACACAGTTGCATTGTTGACTGGACATCCCTGCAAGCTATTAACAGGTTGGAAAAACGGTAGGAAATACCAAAATACTCTCACTACAACTAATATGTGACAAAGAGACAACTTTCATGGCCATTAATACAAGTTAAGCAACAATTTAAAAATGTCCTGTGGTCCGTTCGCGAAACTCATGAGTAACCCTACGTGTATACTAGCTCATGCGTATGTCCTACATAATAGACCCATACTAGTGTCACAGTACTTTGAATAAAAAGGGCCACTCAAGCATGGCATAGTATGCACGTAGATTTACGATTGAGTTTCACAAACGGACCCTGACTATTTACCGATGCCAAAAACACGGAGCAAATTTACATTTCTAATAGATGGTCAAGGGAAATGAGTCGTTATTGGCAATATTCGTTATTTTTACAAATTATTTGTTCATCCTTTTAAAATGCTATATTTTGCTTCAAACCAAATTAAAATTGGACACCTGGTTACAAAGTTATAATCAATTTTGTCAAATACCTTACAAAAGGGAAATCTGTTCATGCTTTCTTAATACTCAAAATCAACAACAGTGACATGACACCCATTTCCCTTGGCTATCACATAACTTGTACCTTTTTCAGCATTACTACTAAAATTTAAATGTTTTTTTTACTCTGCAGACTTTTCGAGGGCATCAAAGACCTGAACGCAATCTACCACAAGCTCAAACAACACGGTGAGTGTAGAAAATTCCCACAACTTTTTGCTATTTACAAGATTTTGGCAGGGGAGGGCAATAAAGCAGTTTACAAGAGCTTACAAGATGCATATAAGATAAGTTTTTTATGCATATGCTCCAAGTTATCTCTACTTCAAATCCGATAAAAAACATTCTTTACAATACAGGATATACCGACTAACGATTCTGCTAGTGAATTTGTATCAGGGTTATGTACAGAATATACTTCAAACATTCTTGCCATTTCTTAAAGCTATTCAGAAGTAGTATAGTTTGTATGGCAACATACTCAGGTAAATGTCCTTTACTTTTTTGGGTAGAATTTCAACAATTATCCCTTAATGACCTTTGACTCCAATTATTAGACAACCTCTTATATACCCCTGCCTAAAAACCATTATAGCCAAATTTATCAAAATTTACCAAGAGAATGTTTTAGAAAAGCAAATGTACAGAATTAACATTCAGAGTTAACCATTTCATCACACACACACACATACACACAGCCCGAAAGATAACCATGTTTTATTTCCAGTTATAGCTGATAGCCCACACAAACGTATCTTGTTTAGCCAGGGGTGTCTATTTTTCCAGATATTTAAAATTGTTCCCCCTCCTTGCCACATTTTATCATAATTCTTCCAAAATTGAACATTGGTTCCAATCACCTAAGCATCACATTCTTCCCCAAATGACCATAGAGAGAAAACCTATTCCCCCACCTCAGGGACGAATAACAGAAGAATTGACACCACTGTTTAGCATACCTGTACTTAAAGGTGCCTGTTCCGATTTTTGCGAATCGTGATCTCTATTTGATATGAAAGACTAGCACTAGAATACACTCACCATCAAGTTTCATGAGAAACAATCTTGCGGTTTTGATTGTAGTATAAGCGATAATGCAAGTTCTCATACCCTATCCACTATACATTTCTATATTGCGCTAATTTCTATGGTTAACCATAAAACCGAAAAACAAAATGCATTTGGAAGCTGAAATTTCAAGATGACAATGCGAAAAATACGGCCTTTCATCTGATATGAAAATGGGTACTACTTCTGAGAACATGTACCAGATTAGAACATGCACCTTTAACAGGATACCTCTGTTACCCATGTGAGCACATTGGGTAACACATTTCACAGTGATATCACATGGTCGTACAAGCAAGGAAGATCCCTAAGAATATGTGCATCTGACTCCCAGATCTGACCCTGCATATTACCACATTTTTGGGCACCATTACATTCGGTATACATATTATGCGCATATTCGGGTTTATTTAACAAATGAAAACAACTTATGCGACTCTGCACACGGCATTATTTTGGCTCAAATGTCTCCTTCCTAAGAACAAATCGCTCGCCTGCCTATAAAATGCCTTGCTTACACACAGATGTCAATAGATGCAGTTTTTGCAGATAAAATGAGTGCACTGGATGCAGTTGTGGACGAATAGGTTATTCGTCTTTGTCAAACAATTACCTCAATTTTCCCCTAGATGGCCTTTGGCTTCAGTTGCTTATAGTCAAATAGGCATGTAAACGTTACACGGTTATCCCGTGTAATGTAAGGAAAATGCAGTAGATGTGTACACGTAGCAATTTCTTACTAAAAACGGAATTGTTTACGTCTTTACAGCGCTCGCTGTGTTTCTCCGCTTAAAGGTTAGCGCATGCGCCTTTAGTGATGGTGCCACGCACCGAAAAGAATGTTCGCTTTGCATCATGCACTAGGGAGCAATCGCGACCCACTATCGGAGAATAATGGGCAGTAAACTAACCAATCAAAAAGCGCGCTTTTGAATAATGGGCAGTAAAGGTAATAGAATTTAATATAAAAGGACACATGTAACTTAAGAGAAACTACATGGCATATTACATGCCTATGGTCAACCCTACCTACAAATTATTTTTACCAAGTTGCAGTGGCGTAGCCAGCTTTTTTTTTCAGGGGGGGCAAGAGCGGGGGGGGGGCATATGGGGGCATGTATATTTTCAGGGGGGGCAAGCATATATTAAAATTTGTTAGTAGAGTATATGGCCTATGTAAATCACTAATTTTTCAGGGGGGGGGGCAAGAATTCTCCACAGGGGGGGCAGCTGCCCCCTCTGGCTACGCCACTGCCAAGTTGGTTGGAATTGTAGTGATGCTGTTAGCATTACATAACCAGACATACATGTTGTACACGTATACCAATATAGTTGTCATATCTCTTCCTTAACACATTCAGGCGAGGCAAAATATAAAGAGTAAAACAATTGAATGATAAAAACAAAATAATTACTTTGGAAAAATACAAATGAAAAATATTAAAATCTGACACACACCAGCGATTTGTCATACTCTCACAATTTGGTCCAAACACTTTGTCAAACCTTTAATTACCCTTTGAACTATCAGTTGAATGCAGCCAACTCCTGACGTACCTCATTTGATGCGCATTTCATCCCTGCTGTATCCGACTTCAATCTGGTGTCGTACAGATTGGGCTCACTTGTATATATATTCCTTAAACATCGCTCTACTGGCATCACTTAAGTACTTCTGAACTTAATAGCATAGAATTACTATTGACTTAAAAAGGTTTACTTAAAACACTCTTACATTGTGCACAACTTGTATTAGCATTATACAGATAAAATTGGACATTCTCCAATTTCCATTGTTGAGAAACACTGTCTACCTTTATTTCTCTCAAGGAAATTATTTGCCTTTTCTATAGCTTCCTATTTCTACTGGTAAATGCAAAATATTTTCTTTATTCATGGTTATTAAGTAAAATGTAATGTGTTCCTGCCTAAGTTTAAGGGAAATGGATTATCTGTCCCACCTTTCTACCAGTGGACAATTTTTTTTTTCTGGTGGAGAAGGCCAACTAAATGCAAGTCCTTAATCTACACAAAAATATACACCAAATTTTAAATTGTGTCTAACCACTAATAAGGACCACCATATCTTGGTCCTTGCTGCTGCATCATTGGTTGCATGTAGCCTTGAGGTGGCATTCCAGGGGGTGCTTGTTGCTGCTGCTGCTGGCCTGGATTCATCTGCCTGTATGCAGCATGTGCCTGCATATGGGCCTGCATGATGGCATTCTGATGCTGTGCTGCAGCTGCTTGGTACTGGGCGTACTGCGCTTGCTGTACCTGCAAAGCTTGCTGTGCTGCCAAGTTGGATGCAGCTTGAGACGTGGCTGCTGGCTGCGAAGCTGTGGGTGGCGTGGGGGCGCTGGCCGAGACTTGCCCGATGGTGCGCAGCAGATTTGGCCCGCTCTGGATCAGGTTATCAAGCGCTTTCTTCACATTTGGGTTGTCGAAATTGATGTTTCCACTTGTCACTACTGGTGGAGCTGGAGGACGTGGACCACGGATCATGCCGCTGTTTGCCGACGATGGCGGTGGTGGCGGAGCTTGACCGAGTAGAGCTTGGGCACGCACGTTGGCTGGCCCGCCATTAGTGGGTTTTGGTGGTTGCGAAGGCAAACGTGGTTGAGGAGGTTGCGGAGGCAAAGCTGTTGGTGGAGGTTGTGGAGGCAAAGCTGGTCGAGGAGGCAAACCGGTGGTTCCTTCTTGGGTGGTGGACCGGCTTGATGCATGGCCCTGTTGGCTCCATCGGTGACAGTTGCAGATGTCATTGTTGGGGGACCAGAACTGCCGCCACCCATGGGATCACCACCACCGCCGGGACGAATCATGCTAAGGATCTTAGCCTGAATCTGAGCATTTTGGCTTGGCGGCTTTGCCTGGCCTGCACCTGCAACAGAAACATATGCCATGTTAGTAACAAAATAAATGATTTAGTAAGAATGTAATATGCATTATTTACTTTCTGAAGCAATCATAAATTTTAAACATTTGAATACTGTATAGGTGTAACAGATTTTGAAAAATGAATCATATGCTATTCTTATACCAGTGCACTTAATTGAAGTTAATGACACTATCAGTGATCCAGGCAAAAACCTTAAATATTTGGAATTTGCAGGAGTAGCTTAAAAGTGAAGGACAAGTCTAGAATTCTCATAAGGTATTTTTTAAATGAAAAATCAATAGGAGTGAACAGCAAAACTGAAAAAGATCACTTTCCATTCAAATGTATTGCAGTAATTGTCCACACAGACAGAAGCTTCCACCATTGCTTACAATGTCCAGTTTCATGCATTCCGGTGGTATGTGTTAGGACACCTACACTTGTTACAAATTAACCTGAGCACCAATGATACCAAACACATCCCACACAACTTGAGTGCAAGAGTTTATATTTTTGCAAAATTAAATACTGACACACTCCATATCATCCTCAACTCAATGATCATCTGAACAATTTGGTGAATAGAAAGAAGACAAAGAGACATTTTATCTTAAATGATCACAAGAGACATTGGACATCCTCTCTAAACATAGGACCTACTCTTTAAGGATCATTCTGAGAAACTGAAGTGAATAGCACTTTTCTACAAAGCATTTAAGCAATTTTCAACAAGAATTTGCATAATATCTAGACACAACCTTCAACTATCCCTGAATACCCTTTACCCACCTCTCAAGCAACTGTCAACAATAACCAACACTTCTGTCCAAGAAACAACAGTTAAAAGCATTTGTACACCTCATATGACCCTTAGATGACATTATCCTCGTATCCCTGAACACCCCATTTGAACCACCCCTTAAGGATAACTGAACTGTGAAAAAGAACCAACATTTGGGTTCAGAGAACGGCATTTCAAGCATTTTACACAATCACCTCCAATAACTGCTAGGTGAACTTTGACCTCTTAATCCCTCAGCACCTCATATGAGCTATCTCTCAAGATCCTTTCTGAGCAACTGTCATTAAATACCCCATTTCTGTGCAAGAAACGTCATTTATGCAAAATTACCTCAAATGACCCCTAGAAGGCTAGATTGACTTCTGGCCACAAATTCCTTAAAGGAACTATCAGAAATTCTTCAAAACTTTGTTTGCACTGTTGTATGGAAATCAGTTGTAGTAAAACCCCTGTGGTGGCGAACAAGCTTAACACGCCATATTTATCAAATGAGTTCCTATGCTTGTTTACTAATACAAGTCAAGATTCAACCTTTTTACGTCTAGAAACAGTCGTAAATGGCATCTTAAAGACTGCTTTAAAATGCTTGACTGTCTGTTTTTCACAAAGAAAGTAATATAAGGTGATGATATGACCTAACACAAGTAATTTAGAGACAAAATGAGCATTTTGAATTTGGAAAAAAATGACTGATTGTGTCTTTAACATCACCTTATGTCCTCCGACCTACTGGAGGGAGGGAGGGAGGGGTGGAGGGATGGCTGGAGGGAGGGGGGATATAGGAGGAGATGGATTCAGAGGGATGGAATGGAATGGATAGAGACAGGTGGATAGAAGCAACATAATAGAAAAGAGTAAGAGTAAGGAATGCAGGAATTTGGTTTTTTTGACTGATTAAGCATCAGCAGGTATAGGCTAGTAGTGGTTAAGGAGCCTGCCTGCTGACTAATACAAGTCAAGATTCAACCTTTTTAACGTCTAGAAGGTAAAGGTAAAAGGGCCGGACCTGTATACAGGAACGGAGTGCCCATCTCTCTTTGCGAAGCGATTGGAGCAGCCCCACCATATACTGTGGCTGTAAGGTGGCTCGCTACACCTCCTCTACAGCGAGTCTGTTACCTTTCCCGACATTGAATAATGCCGGTACCCATTTATACACTGGTGGAGAGGAGTAATTAAGGTAAAGTGCCTTACTCAGGGCACAACACGTTGGCCGCAGTGGGACTCGAACCCTAAAAGACCTTTGGATTGCGGGACGAGGCGCTCAATCCACTGGACCCCACGTGCCCTGAAAACAGTCTAGAAACAGTCGTAAATGGCTTCTTCAAGACGCTTTAAAATGCTTGACTGTCTGTTTTTCACAAGAAAATTAATATAAGGTGATGATATGACCTAACACAAGTAATTTAGAGACAAAATGAGCATTTGAATTTGGAAACAAATTACTGATTGTGGCTCTTTAACATCACCTATGTCCTCCGACCTACTGGAGGGAGGGAGGGAGGGGTGGAGGGATGGCTGGAGGGAGGGGGGATATAGGGAGATAGTGGATCGGAGGGAATGAATGGATAGAGCCAGGTGATAGAAGCAAAATAAGAGAAAGAGTAAGAGTAAGGAATGCAGGAATTCGGTTTTTGACTGATTAAGCAATCAGCAGGTATAGGCTAGTAGTGGTTAAGGAGCCTGCCTGCTGAACCAAGCACCCCTACTGAAACCTGGTGGTGTTATTTGTTGGAGTTAATCCACTAAATTCTGGATTTAAGAACTACCCATTAAAATCAGAATTCTGCCCTGCGCTCCTGTCTGTGGTTCACTTAGATATGGTCAAATGAGCAATCAAGACGCATTCTGAGTTGTGTGATCATTGTACTACCCTGATTAAAGAGTTATTGACTGTAGCATGCATCTTTACCTACCAACAATAGTGAGGTTTAGATGCCAACTCAATGTGTCAGGGTATGCAAACCTTCTTATGTTTGATCAATCCATGAACATAGGAATTCAACATATAAGTACACAACTCATACTTGGCATCTTAATCTCCCTAATGATAATATGCACTCCCCATAACATGGATAATTGTCATTTTGACCTCTATCCTCACCATCTTAGACATCATGCAAGTACTTCTAATGCAAAGAAGCACAGACTATAGAGACCATTACTTTTCAGCAATAAATTTTGTTGGGTCTTTGCACAAACATACATGTAATCAACTTTCTTAATATCATGCCAGACGTGAAAAACCTAATTCAATGTGGTTATATGTTGACCTGCAGGTATTGAAAGGATTCCATTTACTAATTATGAATTGTAGTGGACTGGCCTGCTACGATTTTTTTTTGGGGTGGGGGGAATCTTACATATCACTCAATGACATACAAGACACAACATTTAAACACAAACTGAACTCTCCTGGGAACTCTTTGTGAAAGAACACATAAGAACATGAACACAGAAAATGGTAAGTGTGCCATGTAAGAAGTCGCTTATGTTACCTTGCCCTTAACTGCTCTCCTTTCCAAATTGTAAAATGATTTTTTGTTTCTCACTTGAGAAAAATTATTTCATTGCAAGAAAAAGGCCTTCAGTAAGATTCAAATTACTAACGTTTAGCTCCATAATCAACCAGGCTATGCAAACTGGAGTGTGATACCTCATGAAGTACAGAGAATGTCACTACAATGATGTGGTCATAATTTTACAAAAAGGTGCACTACTATTATGCCAATTTGCATGCACATGACTTATTATATGGTTCATTTCCCACAAAATAGTGCAGGTGACCTGGTACATGTGTGTGTAAAGAAGTTCTTGTCAGCACAAACAAGCTTATTTGGGGTATTCATGTGTAATCAATAATGTGTTAAACATAACAAATGGAATTGTGTGCAATGACAGGTAAAGCAATGGATGACACATGCCCTTGATATTTGTCTACAAAACAACTCCAAGACTGTATGATCATGGAGTTAATATGGTATGATTAAAGAGACACAAGGACATTTCCTGAAAAAAGCAGGACCAATTTTTTTCAAACCTGGTTTTTAAATATTTGGAATGCTTACCAATGTATTAGATCACACCTGAAGTGAATAAGTCGAATAAGCTGTCTTTATGTAATAGGATGATTTAGTATTTTCTGTCATGCATGACAGAAAATCAAAGCATGGTTTTCTATGGGGACGATTAAGATAGGCAAGTTCAAAACAAGGTTTTCTTGGAAGGTTGTCTACAGCTGATCCAGTGCAATTTCAGAGAAATTTGTATCCCCCAAAAAAATCTCCTGTCACTCTAAATAATGTTAGGGGAATATGCCTACACCATTGGTGTTTCTTGGGAGAGGCGTTTGGGCGGGCGCGTGCCCCCCGGGGGTTCATTCTAAAACATGCAAAATCAGCCTATTTTCGGCTATTAGAAGTCCTTCCGCCCCCTCAAAAAGCACGGCCTGGATACGCCGGTGTACACATGCACGTGTAACACACCTTTCAAGGAGTTTTCTATGGAATAGGGGAAAGGTCACTTACTGCCGTGTCGGCAGTAGAAACCCGCTCTTAGACTGACCACTGAATTTCTTTAAAACCCCAATATGTTTAACTATCCAAGGGTCGTCGCTTTAAATTTTCAAACGGAATTGCAAAAATCAAGATGAATAAATAAATTAACGCAGTGATATAAACTCAATGAACTCTACAGATTGCTCTCTGCTCCCGAATGATAATCTTTGGTAAAAAAATATTTTTTGATTCCATTCAATGCATCATGTAATATTGAACATTAAAAATAGCATTGTAGTTCAGTGCTTGTGACCTAATGGTGCTCTATCCAGACTTCAAAAAATGTTGCATGGTGACCAGTACCATCACTAATACCTTCTACTATGTTAATATATACAACAGACTTCCTTAGTTAACTCTATTCATTAGGATCCATTTCTTATGATTAATTAAAATGTTCAGCTGGCTGTTAATTTAACAAATATGGGGAATATATGTACTACAGAGGAAAGTAATTGGCCACATTTTCTTGATGGAATATACTGAAAAGGGTTTCGATATATTCCACAGTTCAGAATTTTGATTACAAAAATCTCCCATCACCTGAATCCTAAGAATAAGATGTCCAGTCTTCTTTGAGTATTTGAAGCTGTATTTCTTCTATCTTATTTAAGTACTGGCCACCCTACAGACAATTTTTGAGTATCCTGGGTAGGTCACCACAGACTCACCACTGTCCTCATCAGAGTCCAGGTCCATATCGACTTCTTTGCGACCCCCATTGTTGCCGCCACGATACCCACCACTGCCGCCACCAGAGGGACGAAGACCGCCAACACGACTGTCAAAATCTGGTTGAATGGATGGCAAAATCCAATGGGTTATATGCATTGCAATAACCCTCACACTAATGCGCACACTCATGCGTGCACACACACACACACACAACACAACTTGCATGCATCAACACAAGTTTTAGTCCCAGTTTTGACACACATCTCTAATTGTCATACTAGCAAAGGAAAAGTATCACTTGTGAAAGAATCTTTAGCTATGTGCTCCCAATTTTGCATATCCCCACAGATAACATGTGGAACATTACATTGCATGATTGGCAATTTACACTATACAAGCAATTCATTGCACAGGGAATTTTCAGAACTTTTTTTTACAATGAGAGCTGCAACTCTGTTCAGATATGCTGCCTGTTTTGCTCATTCCCCAAGGCCCAATCCCTTTTATATTTGCCAGTGTGTATAGAGTGAAATTCAATGTGTGTGTGCATGTGTAGAGTAAAATTTAATGTCAAATTTAAATTTAGAGTACTAAGTAGCCTCAACTATGCCTTGAAGACAAGTATAATTATTCTAGTACATATTACACTAAAAAGCCAAAACAAACATTTAAGCTGTCAATTTGTTTAGCTGTATAAAGAAAATTCAAGCCCAAAAACTAAGGAAATTTCTTATTCCTTAGTTTGAATTTTATTGACTATTTAAGTGTATTACCCACACAAATGCCATAGGATTATACTGTTAAAATTGATGGGTAAGACACCATTCAAGTAAAAAAAAAATACACAATCGCAGAAAAAGAATTTATAATTTGTTTTACTTTGAATTTTAACATCTCATTAAACAAATGGACAGCGCAACTTAAAGGTCCATGGACATGCTTAAAAAAACCTATAATATCCTTAAAAAAAATTGGCATTACGATATGATCAGGATAATGTTGAGGTATGAAAATTTAACAAATGAAGAAATTTCTATTCAGTCATGTCCATGGATTTTTAATACAGTAAATACTTTCATTCAAATGCAGTTTTCCTTGGTTTCGCCAAATCAAATTTCGTAAGCCTTGTGTTCAAATTAAAAGGACACTTACCGTATAACCGACAGATCAAAATAGTATTGAAAATATGTTTTAGCAAGAATCACATGGGTCATAGTTATGCTGGCTCCACAAGGAGCTTTTTCATGTTCTGTTACCAAGTTTTAAGTTCAACGACAACTCGGTTTATATGGTTGAGTGGATTTATGAAATTTCTCTTCCACCCACCAACCCCTTGCCTGCCTGGGTAGACAACTGACCAACTATCCATCTACATGAATGCTACTACAATAGCCAGGCATCGGAAAAGAAAGGGAGGAATCTGCAACTTCTATACTTTGGTACAGGGGTCAAAAAGTCAAAAAGGAGGAAATCCTCCAATCAGAGGAAAAATCACATCCCTGAATAGCCCTTTACATCATGTTGTTGTGGAGCGAAAAAAATCTGTTTTTGTCCAAATCTTTTGAAGCACAATTTATACAACAAGATTCCCTCTATTTCTTAAGACGTTTGGCAGCTGTGCAACACAAACTCTCCTCTCCCCCCCCCCCCCCCCCCCCTCTCTCTCAAGTGGCATAACCAATGGGGGAAGGATCCCCAACTCAAAATACTTGTGCCCCCCTCCTGTCCACCCCAAATGAAATCAGAAAATTAATTGACTAAGAAAATCCACTTAAAACCAATCTATTAATATGACACATTTAAGATCAGCATTAAACCACTTAACATTTATAAAAGGTCAGTCCCCTACCAAATGAATGTCTGGCTATGCCACTGTCTCTCTCACACATAGCTACTACAAAACAAGGCCCAATAGTAATTGTTGCAATTCAACGAACAATTTCAATAAACTTCAATAAAAGATTTTAAAAGTGTATTTAAAGGGGACCTACCCGATTCTCAACCCCAACTCCACCACGCTCCTAAAAACCCTTTATCTAGTTTCATCTGCCATTAATTGGGCTAGAGTCATAGATATCACTTGTTTACAATTACCAGAAATTACTACACACTATGAGCTAGTAAAATCTCAATTGCCTTGGAACAGTTAGTAGCTTTCATTCACCAATGTATTTTTAAAATACTCCTCCTGGTTTTTGGGTATGATATATGATGCCCAGATCACACAAGATCAGTTCACGTCAATGTATGTACAAGTACAACCCACTGAACTGTGTCCTTGGTGGATGAGCATATTGTAACTCATAGTGACATTGATACTATTGTTAATATCAAAATGGTATATGGGATTCAAATGAAATTTTGGAACTAAATATATGTCAGTTTAGAATTTTTCCTATACTTTGTTCATCAACTAATAGGCAAAAATTATTCGGCTTTTGTTTATCTGCATGTGAAATTCCGTTTTACGCGTGCGCCTCTTGCCACAAGCATCCCATATCAATTTGCGGTGTGAAGAGTCTTGCCAATTTGGTGATGAACAAAGTATAGGAAACACAAAATTTATGTTTTAATCGGGTGGGGCACCTTTAAATTAATCTTCACAATCCATCTCTTACACACTATGTGAAGTGTTGAGTATTATGAAAATGTTAATGACAACAAAAGAGCTGTTGAGTGTGAAGGAACCCAATATCTTACTGAATCTATTTTTTGCAAGTGCGAGGCTGGGCCCAGATAGCAACAGGAAGCAATTACACTTTAAATTGGAATGCAGATTTTTTTGTAAAAAGCAGGAAGACAATGAGAGGAATTGGACTCACAACACTTAAGGAAAGAGGATCATGGAGGAAAAACATTGATAATTGAACACTGAAATGGCTTTTTAACATGTGAATGTGTATCATACACACATGCGTACACACAGATACTCGCACACACACATGCACACACATACATGTATGCAGACAAGAGCATGCGGAGTGTAAAACAAGAACATTTTTACACACCATCAAAATTAGGGTAAGATCTTTACTGAACCACTGATGTCACACAAACTATTATTGGCACATTTAAAATTTCAAGGTAGAATTTTGATATAATTATCATGCTCAACTATATGCTCCAATGTATTTTGTTTGGCTCATGAAATGTTTTAAAACTCTGTCTGGCAACTTTACAACAGCCAGATGCTTCAAGTATCAAAGTTTTACAGCATATCGACTTGAGTGTTCATATTTTACGCATTTAAAGATAATGTACACACACATATACATGCACATACACCCATACGCACGCACATACATGAGGGCGGGACGTTTACTTAGCAAGTCATGCCACAAGACTTTCTGGATATTCCATTAAATAATAACAGTAGTAAAAATACCATAGTTTTGCAGTTATTTTAATGACTGGTAAAATTGATAAGATACGCGAGCAGCAAAATTGCAATCACAATATGGACACTACTGCAAATTTGTTTTAAAAAATAAGCCAAAAAAATCTAGTTCTAATCCATGAGGGAAAAACACAAACCAAACCACACAAAAGGTTTCAGTCATTAATTTTTCACTTACCTTTGTTTACTAATATATAAGTAACATTTACAATATGTTCAAATTTTAAAAGGTGAGGATATTAATACATCTATATATTCAGTAAGACATGAAGTAGTCATTAAAGAGCGATTTTTGTTCGAACGCGATCTTTACCTTTTTCACTGGCTGCTGGATTGCCACCTTGATCACGTATCATCCGTTGCCGAAGCTCTTGTAAGAACTCAATCACCCGTGCTAATTCGTCAATCGTAAGTTGCTTACCATCGGCAAGCAAATTAAGCAGTTGTGGGATGGTCAATTCTACATTGGATGGACCCAGTGCAGAAAAGGAGCCAGAGCCTGGGGCTGGGCCTGGGCCTTGCCCGGCTGCTTCTGGTGGCAGTGGAGGAGCCTGTTGTCGTAGGGGAGGCGAAATCGGTGGCGGTGCTGCCGCTCGAGAGGGCCCAACGGGGCCAGGTGGTAAACCGCTTTTTTCTCGAAGATTTTGCATGTATCGATCAAAGTTTCGACCAATGAGGCTCATTGCATCTTCAAGGGGCATGTTTCTGTGTTCTGGTTGGGGGAGAGAGAAAGGTCAAAAGGTCAAGAGTTAATGGAGGCAATGGTTAAATCCAAGCACATACAAGATGGAACAAGAGGAAACCTGTCTATTAATGGCAAGAATAACAATAATTATGTTACTTACAGTGTTCAAATGTGGGCAATGTGGATCGAGTGGTGCAGGAAACTTTACAAATAACAGGCATCAAATGCGAAATGTATGGTATATGGTACTCATCCAGATATTACCATCACCAAAGGAAAAATAATGAATCGCACGAGAAAACATGACTTGGATTTATGAGGAAAAAATTCCAAGTTCTAGTTTTCTGATTATGTATTAAAATAAAACTTGTTTGAAATTCAAATTCCATAATGTCAATGGAAAGTAGAATTTTTAAAATTCTACAAAATACTTGATATACCAGAATCATGATATAAGGATCTAGAAACACTAATTTTGGCAATTCCGCACAAATCCAGGACTACTGATGTACATTGCAATTTTTGGACAGCTAGGTGGGGCCACAGGCAGTTTGCAGTAAATGAAAAAAAAAACATTATGCTTCCTATAAAAGTAGGACCCACATTGAACGGAGAAAAGACCAATCAATGTTTACATCAACTTTTGTTGAGAATGTGGTTCAGAATGTATAAATAAATTGCAGGGGGTAACATTGCACATGAAATTCATCCAAGAGAAATGTACGAAAGAACAAAAAATATAGACAAGAGCCCCATGATGGCCAAAGGTAGAACTATAACGTTATGGTCTGTCTCACGATTTCAGCTAGCCCATTAAATGGTAGACGTTTCATATTAGTCCCAAGGATGCAAATGAGATAGTGCCATTTATTCCATAAAGCTCTAATGCACAACATCATACAGCGCACGATGGAATCAATGATAATACCCCATTCTTGTGACTTCTATATGAAACGTTTACCCATTAAATTGCCCTCCATCAAGGATTTATGCAATTATGTTTGAGACCTCTACATATTACATATTTACAATCAATATATTGTTGAAATACATGCCTGCAGAAACTGTCTACAACCCCACCCAAAGCTGTCAAATTCTGTAGCTGGTTTCAAACAACCTTACAATATTCCCAGTAATAAAGAGAAAAAAATACAATATTGAAAAGCAAAGATGAACATTTTATTGTGCACTGGCTGGAAAGAAACTTGTTAAGTTATAGAATATTTTAAAACAAATTTACATATCTACAAGTGCAGAAATTCTTTTTGACTTCTTTATTGCACACTACTATTCTTTACTGGTCAAAATGTTTTAAAGATAATATATTAAATGCCACACAAAATCACACATCACATAAAATTTATTTAAAAAAATACAGAAGCCCTCACTTTTATGCTTATGATAAATTCTATGGAATTTATCATAAGCGAACTTTGGCAACAATAATGTGTTTCATTTAGTAATGGTATGTAAAATCCTTTATTGTAGTCAGCTATACAGAGTTAATTAGCCATTCGACTAATTATCGATCATCTGGAGTTTCTATGATTATGAGGCATTTATATGCAATTGAATAAGAAAAGGCCAAGTAGTTATTTATAAGCAGTTGTCAACTATCATATCGAGACGTTGCAGACGACATTGGATTTTTTCTTGCTATTAGTAGTTACGTAGAAAACAAAATATGTTTTTAAACCATTTGAACTTCATAGCTCAAATTTTTTTTCCCATGAAGCGAACGAAAAAACGAATCGAAGTAGAACGACAACAGCTACTGGTTTTTGATTTTCAGTTTCAAACGATGTTTACCTTCTTGTAACAATCACACCTAATGATATGGATCAATGTTTGATATGAAGAGATTTACATCTCATTTTCATTTGCAATTTAGCACGAAGTGAAAAAGGAACGACAAGAGAGGTTCATCAGACATGTACTCCTGAAAGTAAATGTAAACAAAGTTTACTGGCAACACGGAATTTGCAGTAAAACAAATTTTTGGCGCATAAGAGACATAATAGAAGACATTTTAGGCTAAACTCCTGTATTTCACATGCGATGTAAAAACAAATTCTGATTCGACTAAATACCATCATTGTAAACGAAGCGATAAACACCGATTAAAAGAGCGCTGTACTTATGGAGAAATCGAATTCTCAGTATAAATTATTTTTGATTCATGAGATACGAATTAGAAGACAAAGCAGTATTTTTGTGCGATATTAAAACCAACATATTCTGATTTGACTAAATATGATTTTTGTAAACGATGCGACAAACACCAATTAAAAGATGCTGCTCTTATGGAGAAACCAAATTTGCAGTATTCGGTGCGGGAGAGACATAATAGCCAACTTTTTGGTATGGCTTAAAATCCTGCTAACCTGAAAATGACTATCATAAAGGACATGCATAAAAAAATAACATATCACAAAATTTTCAACTTGTATATAACACTTATTCCACAACTTTGATCGAATGGGAGACAGATAATTCAATGAAATACACAAGACTTTATGCCTGTTTTTACATATACAGCCGTGATTTCAACATTAATTTTATTAAATCTCTTGATTTAAAAAAAAACATTAGTTTTACTTAATATTTGAAAAATTTTATTCATCTTACATATGGCAACAATTTTAATAGAAAGCATTCTTCTTTAATGCATAAGCTGAAAACTTGTCTAGGCCTAGAGGATATTCAAGATATCAACTGTAATTTTTAAAAATACCTAGATTGTTACTTAGAAAGTTTAACTATAGTGCTTCCAATCTTCCTCGAGTCAGTGACGTCAGGTGTGTGGTCTAATGAATATTTGCAGCATTATTACCATTAAATCGCGAGCGTTGATTCAAATCGCCGACCTATGCACGCACGCGTACAAAGGCGGTGCAAAAATATACACGAAAACAGCCGTCTGAACGCGTTGACGTCACTGACTCGAGGACGATAGATGGAGTATATCAGCAGTGGTTGGGTGCACTGTGTAATATAACTGCATGGATGACATATCTTGATTCCAAAAGCAGAATGACCTCAATTGCAGGTTAATCCAATTGACTTGAAGCTAGCAGGATTAAAGCAGTCTCCATACTGTCAAACCCTCAGTCGTTTAGTCATTTTGCGCATGAGTAAACCATGTGCTATGCATGCGTTACACATGTTTGAGAGCGACTAAATAATGGAGCGATTGAAGTATGCTGGTGTACCTTTCTCGGAGTAATTTAAGAAGCTATTTTAGTGCTGGAAAAAAATTATGTTACGGAAGTCCGGGAAGAAACCTATTCTTCACTGTTGTGCACAATCACATGGAAGAGAGTAGTTTTTGTAAATTAGACACAGCCTGGTGTGGTTATAATGTACTTGAAGAGCACTATCCAAATTATTTGGCTAAAAAGATATCTCACTATCGCATATCACTGATAATGTTGCCATAGAAAAGTGTGCAGATAAACATAAAATTCTCCCGTGTTTTAGCAATATTACTCGGATTATTTTAAAGTATCTGATGCCAGATATCCAGCGAAAAATATCAAACACATGGCAATTTTTTTTAATGCAACACTTTAAGTTCCCAGATCTCCAAAACTTAGAAGGGTTTCTACCCAACCCGATCAAGCCTGAGATTTTTCTATCATTAGAAACCTTGAATTTTTCTAATTTGCGAAATATTTCAGCTGGCTTCTCTCCCATTGCTACGTCACAAGCTATAATATGGGTCGTCTACAGTAACCCGAAATTATTTGTACAGCAATATGTGCGCAATTGTAATACATGCGAATACCAATCACGTGTCAAATTCAAATGAAATTTTGGAATAATTGTATGTTAGTAACATCTTTCCTACGAAACAGAAAATTTAAGTTGCATTCAGGCGGGGCACCTTTTCTTCAGAAGCATTCTACTCTGTATTGCAAATAACAAGTCCGATGTCTCCTTTCTGGCGCAGAAGCGAAGGAAGAATGTATGACAATTAGGCCGACACTGTGAAAAATGTTATACCCAATTGGCATTTTTACTACCACTTGTATCAAAATAATGTGTCAGATTCAACTGAAATTTTAGAATTGCATGTTGGCAAGGGGGTCTCCTATGAAACAGAAAAAAAATTGTAAGCGGGTGGGGTACTTTCAAATTCATCAACGCTTTCTCCTCTGAATTACAAATAATGAGTCGGATGTCTCCTTTCAAAAGCACAGCACGAAAGTGAAAAAAAAATGAATAGCAATTAAGCTGACACTGCAAAAATGTAATACTCAATATTTTCCACTGCCTCAGTTTTCAACGTTTGCTCTCCTGTAATTATTTATGTTTACTGTAAAATGAAGTGTGCAAAATCACGAAAGACGTAATGATGCATAGTTACTTTCTTATGTTCTGCAAGCTACACATGTCAGCACCACATTAACAAATGTGGGTGCTTTACTCCTAACACATATTTCAACACAAATGTTATTATATCACTCAGTGATATTACCATCATAGAAACAGATACAAAGCAAAAGCAAGCACACTCCTATTGTTAAGTTTACTTAGAAAACAACCAACAACTTCAAAAATAATATAATATTTTCACACAGCAGATAAATGATTCAGAAAAGAGGTATATGCAAAGAACAGTAGGAACAAGTAAAACAGTATGATTTCTTTTGGATTATTTTGTCCTTATTGATGCAAATAATTGAAATTCAACTTAATTTTAGCATTAATTTTTATGGTAAAGTTCAAACACTCATAAGCATTTCTATCTGTCAAGCAGTTTCAAGAACAGAACTCAAAAAAAGTACTGACCTGGCATTGGCAGGGGGAAGTTGCTCCCCGACTCCAAATATTGGATTGCAGTTGCTCCCTGGCTCAAAATATTGGGCCAAAATGGAACAATTTTTGCATGCTTCATGCACTTTTGGTCCCAATTAGCACTTGTTGGAGCAGTTCACTGGGAGAACTTGGGAATTTCTCCCCGGGTCGATCGTCTCAGTACCACCCCCGTCTCAAAACCAACCCAAAGTGACTTTACACTTCTTCTGTCGGGCAAGGTCGCAAACATTAAAACTTGAATGAATCCCGATCACACCGATGCCCAGCTCACTTACCAGTTTCCTCTTTTCTCTTCCAGTGTGATTCCATCTTCATCTAGTCTTGGGTCCAGAAAACACCCAGTGAAATATCCTATCTAAGAATACCGAAGCTATTTAACCAACCCTACCTCACATATTGTAATTGTATACTGTATGCAGGACTGCACCATTTTCCTCAATAGCAAACGGTATGGGCCAGTTAAATTAGTATAAATGATGCCTCAACCCAAAACTAATTGCAAAAGAATCATTTTCTCCAGAATTGTATTGAGAAAACCTTTAAAAAAACAACATATCAAAAATTAACCAAACTCAATAGAGTGGAATATGTATTTTTAAGGGGTAAGGCTTATACAGGGACCATATGAAAAGGGTCAAAATACATCAAAAGTATACCAAAATTGTTCGTCACCTTTTAAGGATTAAAAAATATTTTACCCTATCTTCCCTATCTGCAGGTTGTAGTTTGATTTGAGTCAAAATAGTTTCAAGGTCACAGTGGGGTAAAAATTCAAATATATCCGTTCGACATAAATTTGGTGTCAAATTGAACGTCTAATTGTATAGGAGCTGAAAATATATTACTGGTTGCACCATCTATATTTGTTACATAATTGAAATGCAAAATGTGACGGGGGTACAGTGTCACTGTAAAATAAAAACACCTCGTATTGGACAAACCACCTCGTTTTTAAGCACCCACAACAATGGAGAATTAACCTTTTGTGTTCCTTTGTGATAGCCACTTAAAAATGAGGTCCAATTACGAATAGCATAGCATTATTGCAAGAAATAGAGGATTATGGGTAACATATAACTGACGATTCAATCCAAAACTGCTAAAGATTCTGGGATTGGAAAGAATTGAAAAACATTTCAAAAAATGAAATAAACACTAATCCGCAGACGTACGTGGCATTATCGCCTGGTTAAAACTGTTAGCAGATGACAACTAGCAGACGACAGATGGCCATTTTTTACCTAAATGACCACTTGCTGACCACTGAACCAAAATCTGTGTACACCCCATAGGCATGATGCATATGCACAAATCCTGTGACGAGTGCAACTTATTTGTAGAAGGCAGTTTTCTTAGATTTTGGCTAAAAATGATCATACTGACTACCTACCACAAACTGTGCACAACCCATATAACACAGGGTCGGTGGTTCTTTTGACAATACTTGGTTGAAATCAACACAGGCGTTGGCACTAGTAGCATTTGAAGCAACTGGAAGTCCGTCGGATTGAAGCAACTGGAAGTCCGTTGGAAAGAAGAAACACACAAATACAAGACCTAGCCCTTTGCAGCCGCTAGGTAACAGTACACAAAGTATAACAAATGTTCAAATACCTATAAAGGTTAATTCACTCTAGCGCACAAAAAAAGAAAACAAAACATGCTGACCACACCAAAACAAATGAGCTGACAAAAACCTAAATGCCTGAAGAAATCATACTGTTTGACCTGTTTCTGTATCACTATCTCATTTCACAACTTACCTTGCGGAGTACCATGTAGGATGTTAACAGTGACAGATTTGTGCATCTCGTGTTGGCTGGTTAGCACGATGGCGTAGAGCACACCACGACGTGATACGTCATCCAGTGCAGTAGACAGAGACATCTCTGAGTTCAGGTAGATGATGCCCACATGCAACTGTACGGCTTTAATTCGACGTTGAACTAGTTCCGCGTATTCCCTACAGGAATAAGAATGGTTGGACGTAACCTTTGATGCGTTTTCAAAAGGTAGCTAGAATCGGCTACATGCAAGTGGTCATACTTTTAATATTTACTTAGTCCCACTTTAATAATTTAGCTAGCAAAGCAAGCCCTATAAATTTGCACAAATCACAAAATACATCTTAAATTTAAGCAATAATTGAGTACTTTTGCTTAGTGCATCCCCCCCAGTCCAAATTTCTGCAGCTCATGCATTGAGCAAAAGTATGATTCCACTTAAGCTCTAGTTTTTGTGATCTGCACAATTTATCTAATCGATAAGCTTAGGCCTTTTAAGGTTGCCCATCTAAATTCTGAAACAAAATTCTGGCTATGTGTGCGCAAACCTGGAGGTCATGGAAGCATGTGACGAATGCTTGACAATGGCAATCCAATACGCAATTCAACACACACATGTGTGCCATTTGACTTAGAAACTGTGACAGCAATGACTAAAGTCTATCAGAATGTGGCCAGTGCTACATTTCAGGTGATTATTGAGAGCACTCTACTGAATTAAATTTCACACAGGATCTGCATAGCAACGGAGCCCAACATTTTAAATCATATGGACTCATTTAAATATACCTGAAAAGAGGATTTTGTATCTCTGGCCAGAAATATATTCAGAAAAATACATCGCGGTCCCTAGACCGCGAGTGTTGTCTGCCGTTGCAGTTTGTGAATGGGGGGGCCAAAGTTCACACGAGGTCACCAACATGTCACCCCACCACGCCCCCTCCTTTCCACTAAGTTACATCATCGTAGCCCTTACGGAACTCATATATTACGGAATATATTATGGGTTAACAGTTTGACCAGAGACACACATACACACACAGACATACAACCAGAGTAATTTGTATGTGCCTTTTGCAATTCTTGCAGAAGACACAAAAATGGGTACCATATCAACTAGATACACCTACCTCTGAGCCTTATTGACGACAATGATCTCACAATCAATAGGTCCATCCAGACTAGGATCAACGGAAGCAGGAGGGGGTGGGCCGCGTCTGTCGAGTGGATCTCGTGGAGGCAAATCCCTATCCCTCATGTCCCTGTCACGGAAAAGGCCACGGTCTCTGTCGTATGGATCCCGATCCCGATCAAATGGATCTCGATCACGTCTGCGGAATGAAACAAAGTGAAATGAATATGAGGTATTTAATTTTTTTGTAGCATGGAGATCATGCAAAAAATGTAGTTTTTAAACTTCAAGTTGTGTTTAACATAATTTGGATGGGTGTGACTGCCAACCTTGGCTAATTCAATATTAAACTGTATTTTAAGTGCTATTTTCACTTTAGAAAAAGAATTTCTAGTGTATTAAGACAACCTGTGATTACCAAAAGCCTCTTAATTCACCCCTGAGTAAGCTATGGGTTCTGTTCGATTGCCAGAATCAGTTATTTTTCCTTTAATTACTACAAATGGTGAACCCAGTGATACAGGGAAGTCAAAAAGATTTACAATTATTTTGATGATTTTTTTTCTGCAGCACTGAAAAATCTACAGGAGGTATTGACTATCATGTATAAACATTATTTTCCCTGCTAGAGAAATTTTGATTTAGAAGTGATGCTAACTTTAACGGTGCAACAAGAGATTTCAAGTCATCCATTTTTTTCTGTGATATGTAGTGATTTCCAAAAGATCAGACACTCAGTAGATTCCCTGCCTTTTATTTGGCTACAGAAATAACTTAAAAAGAAAACAAAGGGCGATTTGTATGTGCTTATATTTCAATAGAAAACACAGGCTGAATTTCATATTTGCTCTTATAGGAAATTAGAAATTTCACAATTTTTGTACCAAAGAAACAGTTCTCAGCTTAATCCTTTCAGATGGGGATATTTTTGATAGAAAGGTTTACATCAGTACAAAAATCAGAATTTTCACATTTTTTAGGGACACCTGTTATTTGAAATCTCTCGTTGCACCTTTAAGATAGGTACTTATTTTTTACTCTGTCCACAAAACCACTGTTGTGCGGCATCCCTAAGAGACTTTGGATGAGTCTACAAGAGTATTATGACATTCTTTGCTTGATATCTTTGTGTAAACTTTAAATAAAAATAAAATTTCAAACCATTTCATTATTCTGAAACCAATAACAAATTTATGAATGGCATTTCCTTCATGAAATAGCATCAAGAAATACTGTCAACAAGAGTTGGTATGGATGAAGTAATGGTTACCCGAGTTAAAGGTAATTAAGCATTATGATGACAGTAACTCAGTGGATGGCCTTATCCTGTGGTCAATATGTGATGCGATCTGGGAAAACCCGCCACATGGTGGGAAATTTATATTTTGAGTTTTTACTATCACTGCAGAGTTTGAAATATTAAGTTTCCATAACTATTTACTTCTTTCTTCTCTGATACACACACATCAAAAGTTACGCCTTATACAATCTGACAAAAAATAAAGTACAATATAACATATTTTAAGCTATTTCTTTATTTTTTCAAAACTGTCCGGTGTGACATGTGGCAGGTTTTCCCAGATCACATCACATATGGTTTTTTTAAAATATCCACAATATGGAAAAGGTAAAGTTTTCATTTTTTTCACCAATGACAGTAGATGCAACAAGCTATTGATTTTGTGCAATGTATAAAAACTATTTCTAAACTTGTTTAATATTGTTAATGTTTTTCTGAAATCGAGTTTAAATCTTTTTGACTCGCCCTGTTTAATCAAGACTATTTCATACCTGTACGGATCATCTCTATCTCTTGACAACACATCTCTTTCTCTATCCCTAATATAGGGATCATCTCGATCGCGATCGCGATCCCTATCCCGCAGATCATCTCGCCTGTAGGGGTCGTCTCTTAGTGGTGGCAACCTGTCCCTGTCATATGGGTCCAAGTCCCTTGGGTCACGGCGTGGCGGTGAACGGCGCTCATCATAGAAACGTTCTCGTCTAGTGAAAAACATGTTGATTTGATGTGTTGAAGAAGCTACATTTCAATTATAATTGTTTTAAGTACATTTATATATCAAATTTTACCAAAATCATATCCATGCAAACGACTATGATCTACATACTCTTGAAATTACATTGTGGGTACAACACACTATTCCCCAGTAAACAGTTTAGATGTATAACTCTATGTCAAATGCAATTCTGGATTTTTAGTCTCCACTTATTTTTTTTTCAGAATAAATTATGAACATCTGTTGCCATTTTTGGCAATGTGGAATATTGCATGCACTTTACTAAGCTCATAGTTATTCATGTATTTGATGCTGGAGTTTCCATTTGAAATTGAAAATGCGGTTATGCTTTTAAATGGCAAAACATTGTGTTTATTTCCTAAGTAAAAGCAGTGGTTTATATCAAAACACCTAACAGCCAGTGACAACTTAAAAATTTAATGCAGTGTGCACACAAATGTATTTTACTCAATATACTATAGGTTAAAGGTCACAAGGTGTAACTATCTAAACTTCCAATGTTAAAGTGACACATACATTGGTAATCAACATCTGCCATCTTAAAAGCAGCTATGATAATGCTCGCATCATGCACTTTTTGGCTAGAGATGCTCAGGTAGATATCAAAAGACAGTGCATGCATTTAAAGAGTAAGGAGCACAAAATAATTTTGACCCTAAAAGGCCCGGGGGGGGGGGGGATTCCGCCCCCTCGACATTTTTTGTCGTATCTCACCTAATTGTTATTTTTTTCACGCCGAAACTACATGACTTTTTTCTTTGAAGCCTTGCACTCGATTTAAGACCATTTTGAACAAAATCGGACCTACTGTTATGATGCGGCGTTACGTAATCGCGCACTGCGTGCGAAGAAAAGCTATTTCCCATTGAAATTAAATGGAACAGCAGAAATCCAGATTTTTGCGCTAAGGATACAGTTACACTATGTTTTATCTTATTTATTTGATTTATTTGTAGTAAGAGCATGCGTGCGCATACTTTGACACACATCATGGCAAAAAAATCAAACTTTTGCTTGAAAAAATGGCAAAAAACCATGCATTTTGCGATTTTTAAAGATTTTTCGCATTTTTGCATGAAGTCATGTTTGACATCACTGTGACGTCATACAAGGTATGTTTGCACTTTTTTTGGTATCAATGGACTCGGGAGGGTCATGGCTATCCATTGGTACCACACATATGATAGTTCATCAATCCGTTTCCGAGATACTGGGGGGCAGAACCCCCCCCCACCGCGGTGAGATGGGTCCAAAAAACCCGGCTCTTTTAGGGTTAAGCGCTTGCTGTAAGTTTGCCCTGAGACATTAGCATATGCCTGTCTGCTCTCTTAAATATTCAAATGATGTAGGTGCTTACAATAAAGCATGGGAGGTGGAAACAGGTTAATGGAGGAAAACATGTACACAATCAGGGATTGATCTTGGTAACAAACAGGCAGGCAGAACTTGATTACTTGTGCACTGCACATCCAGGCAGCAACAAATTAACGCACTGGCTTCATTCTTTGCACAACATTAATGGGTATTAGGATTATCGTGGTGCTTACGTTCTTGAAAACTCTGTACTGGAACCACTAGATTAATAGAGACAGACAGGTTAACAAGCGATGAGTTACAAAGCAGTCTGAACATTTTATCTTATCAAATGTGGACCTAATAAGAAATTTACTTCACCCAGGAAATTTCAAAAAAATAATAAATAATGAGATTTATATGTTGTCTTTTACATAGGTAGATAAAGCGCTGTTGCCTATTATTTATTACCCTGCCTTCAGGAAATCGTCAATCATTTCGCTTCATCTCGGCTGGCAGCTGGCCAAGCGCACATCCCTATCAGCACTTAGATTGTAATATTCCCCATAACAACTGAGATTAACCGGGGATGACAAATTTATAGACAATCTGGCATTACTTGCTCGAATCATGGAAGTGGAATGGGGGATAAATGAAATACTGGCATTAATAGTAATTACTATATCAACAAGAAGTGCTATTTAAAAAAAAATATGATTTAAAGTAAATGAGGAAAAACAAGCAGGGCGAATGTGGTATTATGCAGTGTGTAATTATGTCCCCTCCATCGGAGCAATTGAGTGGAATTGAAGTCAACTGGCCTGCGTCAAGCCGCTTTTCGTGATCCACAGCCTCGTCCCCCCGACTTACCTAAAAAATGTTGAGATTTTTATATCGTCTGAACCGTTAGCCTTAGTAATCCACGTGTGCCCAATCTTATGTGCAAATTCGATGGCATCTGTAAGAAATTCGCAATTTTGTATTTTCTGTCCGTAAACGGACAGAAATTACAGCACAGTCTATGGGACCGTGAGAAACGAACAATTGCTCATTACACAAAACCGCAAGATCAGCATCAGCTCAAATTTTGGGGAATGAGCTTTTCTCAAGGATATCTAGTGATCAATTAATAAAACAAGGTGCTGAAATCACAAAATGCACCTTTAAGTTATTATATATCATCAGTACTGAAACCGCTTGATTGGTGGAATTTTTTTTTAACTTTCCATTAAAAAAAATGGAGGGTAACAGTGGGTGTGTAAAAGCACCCCTGATATTATGCTATTTTACCAAATTTAAACACCTTAATAGTCAAGATTTTTTTAAATCTGTAAAACCTGGTACCTTAAAATTTCATCTCTGTGGTAAGGATCTCTGTATCTGTCATCAAAGCGATCTCGAAGCGGTGACCTGTCACGCCCCCTGCCGGGCGGTGGTCCATCACGGTCGTACGGTCTATCCCGATCATAGGATGGAGGGAAGCGGTCTCTATCAAAGTCTCTGTGGAATAGAATTCATCTCAGATATAATATCATCATCATTTTTAAACTTCTCTCCCCAAATAAAATTTGTTACATTTTGGTTGACTCCACTGACCTTGTTATGTCATCTAATGCTTTTCATAAGTTATGATTTGACACAATTGTAGGCGAAATGCAAGAATCTTCATAAAACAGGACACATGCAGTGGCATAAATTGATTTTTGACATGGGGGGGATGGCAGGCCGCGACAAATATTTCTAGTTGCCCGATTAGGGCAACCCTTCATAGAGTAAAAACTGCGTGCCCGAGACAGTGTAGAAACATGCCCGAAAATTAGCCGCGATTCGCAGCGGGAAATGAGCTCCATAAAGGAAAGCCCGCCGGCTGGTCTGACCTGCTGTACCGCGGGAGAAAAATCGATGATTAAATTAAAAAAAACGGTCGGGAAAATTCCCCAAGCAAGTCTAAGCTTTCAACTTACTGATCTTCATGACTTTCAGGTCAGACCACAGGTAATACGTCACCTCACGGGCTAATTCTGATCACAAATTTGCAATACGGGTTAAGATTCTCTGAGATGCTAAAAACTGGTTCGTAAAGCATTCTTGTGTCAAAACAAATGATTACGCAAGGGGGCCATGCAGCGGTTTCACCGGCGGCCATTTGGTAAATTTTTGTTCAAGCAAAAGACGTACTTTAGCAATAAAAAATAATGATGAGATATTAGATTTCATCAGTAGTCGTTCTGAAATGATTTTTTAAAAAAAGTCAGTTTCATACGTTGTTTATTTTTGTTTACTTGCAATTAACATATGAATGGAAGCTATGTTCACGTAGTTGTTTGGTTTACCATTTAATACATGGGGTGAGATAATTGCTTTATGTAATACCAATAGGGAAAAAAGATTTTCTAGCGCTTTTTTTGGCACGGAAAATACCAATTTATCAGTTCAAGAATACGCGTGAAAAGAGGTTGCTATGAACACGCCAATCACCCGCGACCATAGGATCAAGTTGGAAGTGATAATTTCCTTATGTGGAAGCTGTTCCGGTGGAAAAATCGTATTCGGACTTTCCGTGGAAATTTTACATTTTTCCAGCCCGTTTAACATGTTTAAGACTGCGAAAAATATGTGGCGAGCAAAGATCGTTGACCGGGACCGGCGGACTGGGAAAGCATATTACGATCGATGCATTCCAGCTGGGTCTGAGACGTTTGTATAAGATTTTAATAACTTTAATTTTGTGTCCCTTGTTATTCATGAAATCGGTACTCTTGTAAAGGAATATGGTCTCTAGTAATTACTTTTTTCTGATTAATATAGTGACTGATTGGGAGTAAGTCAGTAAACCATAAACCATTTAGAGATATGGGACCCGGGATTTGGACATGCCCTGAAAACGGACACGACTACCCAAAGTTTTACTTGCCCGAAAAAATTTCTACTAGTCCCGGGCTCTCGGGCAGGCGATTTGTCGCGGCCTAGGGTGGGTCATGAACACTGTGAAAGAATAGGGTTGCTGAAAGTCATTTTTACTGCACATGTGCGCACAAAGCCGACAAGAAATGTTGGCCAATTAGAAGGCTAAAAATTGCAATTAGTACAAAATGCGCGGCAAAGGGCAGAAAGTTCAGTTGTATGTTTTTTTTCAATATATGGTTGTTTTACAAATATGAGGTTATTTTTAGCCAAAAACACATGAACGGGCATAAACATTGGGGGGATGATCGTATTGACCATCCCCCCTCATCAAAATATCGGGGGGGATATATCCCCCATCCCCCAGGATTTATGCCTATGGACACATGTAAAAATTCTTTTACATACATCTTTCAAATTTTGAAAGGGACAGGTCATTACCGCTATCAAAATTAACGTTGCACACATAAAAACTGCGAAATGATAAAGACTATACCATATTCCACTTTATGGCATATGAAGACTATAGCATATTCCACTCAGCAAGCAAGCTCTCTTCCCAAATTCAAGGTCCTTTGTAAGCAGTATTTCCTCACAAGTTAATTCCAGCATTGTCTGTCTTTTCAGTTTTTTTTTGCCTACTTTACTTGATGTTTATGTACAAAGAAATGCACTTATCGGTGTTTGGGCTATCTTTCATAAGTAACTCAAATAACCCTAACACAACCAATTACCACAGGATACCACACATGGCAATTTTGTGGTAATTGGATGTTCAACACATCAGCCATCAGTCACTGTAGCAGGGGTAGCGCTGCATGGTAAAAGTAAGGGGTCCAGTGGAAGATAATTGGACCCCTTAACCCCACCTTTAGTCTGAAAACAAGGGGTCCAAACCAGAAAACAAGGGGTCCAAATGTGATTAAATTGAGTGGTAAAAATGTTGGTTCTCGAACCATGGCATAACTTCCTATAGCTCCACGTTATGATCAGAAGTGTACTAATCACTCCATTAATGAATGGGCAGTTGGGAGTGCATCTTTAAGTTTTATTCACCTTCAATCCAAAAAGGCCCTATCTCGACTTGTCACTCAGTATCTCCCAAATATTGACAAAAACAAAAATCAAAAGAGAACTCGATGCAAACAAAAACACTGCAAAGCCAAAGCTAGGAATGACCACCTGCCAGCAGGCGAGGGCAGGCTTCAAAATCTAAACTCACAAAAGTTGTGACCGTACACTCATTCTTAACTGTGTAATCCTATGGGAAAATCACAAAATTTGTGTTTTGGACTATATGTTGTAGAATCCCAAAGACAATGGGAAAAAAGAACATATGTCTAATCTTTGATACTTATGTTACCATGTTATGATAACTAGATGTTATGGAATAAAAGCGCATTTTTGTAAATTGACCTCCGTTTGTCAAAATAAGCCTATAAATACATTTTACAGCAAGGCATTGACACTGCCCGGTCACAAAATTTTGAACTAATCTGGCAACATACATTTGTCCATAACTCGGCCAATTGTTGCACGACAGACATGAGTGACCCTCATTTTTTAAGTTAAATAATTATCTTTTCAATGAAAACAATTTTAGTTAGAAATTTCCAACTCAAAATTTTCTTGGTTAACCCTACCAAAGCAAAGAAAGAAGGGCAAACAGAGTGACTAACCTTTATCCCAAGACAAGTTTCACTAAATAATAATATTTAATATATGCTTACAAGGCATTTTGAATGTTTTTATTTCAAAGTTTGCCCTTTCGACGCGTATAGTTGATACAATAGGTTCATAACAGTTCAAGGTTATCATGGGGTAAATCATAGAATGGTCCGATTTTGATCAGGACTGCGTTGTAAACTTGTAAATTTGTCCCACTAGAATAAATGTAAATAGATTCTTGTTTGAACTTTCTATAAGAAATGAATAGAGCTATGACTAGTGACCTCCCATAGATCCGGTAGCCCCCAGTCACATTTTGCATTCAATTATGACCGAATATTATAGATGGTGCAACCAGTAAATTTGGGTTCTGTACCATTAGCCGAACAGTTTGGCCCCATTTTTATAACGCACGGATATATATGAAAATTTACCCCATTGTGACATTGAACTATTTTGACTCATACTATTGAACTACCAACCTGCAGTAGGGCAAACATGCACCTTTTTTAATCCTGGAAAGTAACAAAACACGGGTGGCATATTTTTCGACGCGTGTGATATGTTCATGTGTTGACCCTGTATAAACTGACACCCTTAAAAAGATATGTTCCACTCCTTTGCTTTTAGTAGAATTTGATAGTTGTTTTAAAGGTATTCTCAATACAATTTGGGTGGAATTGATCTGTTGGCATTAGTGTGGGTACGGCAGCATTCATTCATTGTGACTGGCCAATTACCCTATTTATGATCCTTTAAATAACAGATTCCTTTCTCTCTTTATTGCAGCCGTAGCATCCCGGTATTCTTGAATTGCACAAAGGCAAAAAACCTCGATGTAGCGATACCTCTGTAGGGTGAAGAGTAGAAATTTGGTGAAATTAATTTTATTATACTGTGTGTCCCAAAAAAAAACGCAAACACTGGTGGCAGGTGACATAAGGCTTTTGAACAAAACGCGCTGACACTTATTTGTGTGTAAGATAAGATGGGAAAGGTTAGCTAATACCTCTGCAAGTTTATAAAGGTGAGTCAATAGTTTTTAAAGATATGACCCCAACAATCAAGTAACCCGCAGAATCCCATTTACAAAAAATGAGGAAGCTGGTAACCACACGCTGGCAATGATAAAAGAAGGAAAATCAATATTGATTGCATCAAACATTTTACTTGCCCAACTTTCTTGCAGAAACATATTTCTACTGGGTCAAATGACTGCATTACAAAGTAGGACTTGAAACTGGGTATATGGGCCTCCATTTTCTGATTAAAAACTTTTAAGAATATGATTTTCTCAGTTTTTATTTGAGAAGAGGTGCTCGCAGGACAAGTATTTTGTTACTATAAAAGAGAGAAAGGGGGAATACCCCTGTTTGTTTTGCTAACGTGACAACCTGGTTTTTAGATTGCACGAATAAGGGAAGTGGGGAATTCCCCAAGATGAAACTTAGAAACTTGTTTTGTTTGAGATAAAAGATTGCAGAACCTAGGGGGAATTCCCCCACAAGTTATATATATGATAATGATGTAATGTAGATTGTGAAAATCTGATTTTGATGGTGCAAGGTCATATTTATGCATACGAATGAGGTACTGTCTAGTTTTAGACTGGGATTTTTGTGATCAGTATAGATAAGAGATTTAGCTAAGCTCGCGGCCAGCCGTTGAAATCAGAGGAGTGAACTAGAAGTCGGAGCTATACAGTATAATTATAGTATAGTTTTTCTCTACAGAATGGTAGATTTGAGTTCTACATCTAGTGCCAGGATTTCATATTTGGATGCCGCCGGAGGTAACTCAATTAGTTTATGTGTCGTCTTTTAAGCCAAAGAGCTTCAGTTTTGGAATCAGAAAGGTGGTTCCAGTTTGTGGTCCGATATGAGGACATAGCGACGCGACAGACTGATGGTGGTATATTACAGGGATTTTATTATTGTGGAACACATTTGTCTCGAGGGAAAGCCCCGTCTCTTGAAAATGCTGGGACAGCTTACCTTCAGGATGAGAAGATTCCCCTTGGAAGATAGTACCTGAGGAGTTTTGTGACCTTGTGCGCTGTCACCCACCTTTGGAGTCTTCGCTGTGAGGACATATCAGTTGAAACTGAACGCTTCCAACACAGGACACTAGTAAACATAGTAATCCGTAACTACTTGTGTATGTAATTGTGTTTTGGACATAACCAAATTCGTGAACCAAATCAAGTAAGATCATTAAAACTGTGTTTTATAATATTTAGATCATTTGTGCACAAGGCTCATTATTTGTGTTTGAAAGGTATTTCGACCTAGACGTCTACGAGACGTCTAACAGAATTGGGGGCTCGTCCCCCCCCCACCCCCTCTTGGGAATTAATTGAGATCAATTTGAGCATTTTTGTTCAGAATTTACAATTAAAAGGTGTGAAAAATAATTTTAAACATGGTGCACATTTTAGCATACAAAGTTGGTGTGGTTACTGTACTACTTGTAGTTTGGTTAAAGTTAGTATATTGTGTTGTAGAGTACGCCACGCAATGGAGTTTGATCCGAATGTTCATAGGGCAAATAACTTGGGAGAAGTTTGATGAGATGAGATAAGCCGGAGGTAATGAACTAGCCAAGCATTAGGACTGGGCAAAACATGCCATGACGAAAACCAGATCATCAAAAATAGTTTGATTGAAAAGTTTTCCAGGAACGATGTTTGGGATAGTTCATATTGGGATAGGATAGAAAGAAATTACTGGAACAGGGCATTGGTGATGCTTCTCAAGTTGAAAGAGCTTTAAATTCAAAAGAAATAGAAATGAAGAAAATGGAAATAGAACAAAAAGCAAAAAAGAAAGCGAAATGCAAAATGACTGCAGACAAAAAGAAATGGGAAATGGAGATGAAAAGAAAGAGCTAGAAGCTCAACTAGATTAGAAAAAAGTTGAAACAACAGGACTAGCGCCTATCAGATCTTCCAAGAAATAGGGTTTTGATGCGGCGAAAAATATTCGAAGGGCCAAAATTCAGGCTGGAAACAAGAAGTAGACAAATTACTTCTTACACTTTGAGCAAATTGCCACTAGCTTGAAATGGCCAAGGAAGTCTGGGACCTTGTTGCTACAGTCAGTGTCATTGGTAAAGCCCGAGAAATATATTAGGCCATGTCCAGTAGGCAGAAATAGTGATATCGATGAGGTTAAGCAGCAGTGCTCAAAGATTGAATTGGTGCCAGAGGCTATAGACAAAAAATTCAGGTCTGGTCGAAAAAGGATGAACCCAGACCCATGTGATTTGCCCGTGTAAAGGAACAAATGTTTGTTCGCTGGCTTATCTCAAAAGAAGTCGGGCAAAATTTGGTCAACTTAGGGAGTGATGGTTAGTTGAAAGAGTTCATCACGTGTCTACATCCAGATATCCAAAACACATCTGGATGGAAAACAAATTGACAGTTTGCGTGAATCAGCCGTAAAGGCAGGACGATTATGCATTGAACACAAATAAGTCATACTAGTAGGCCTAGCCAAGAAGTTACAGGTACAACAAATACAACAATAAGTCGGGTTCTAACAAATCATCTCATGGTAGCACTCAGGAGGGGAAATTCCCAGTCAAGGTTTCCATGAAAAATGGAGTAAAGAAGTAATGGTGCTAATCAGACATGGGATGGGACCGAAATCACAGTTCACATGCACTCACTGTAAGGAAGACCAGGAAATACAAGGTACGGTGTTGGAGATAACATGGGTATCCACCCAAAAGGGAGGGAGCCAAAAGTGAGTTAAAACAAAACCAATAGCGTGTGCAGTTACTTTGAGTCAAAAGTTCATTCTTCTGGTCAAAAACAAGAAATCCCCCAAAAGGGAATGACACAGAAACAGTAAGGGATGAAAACTTTAAGCCTGTTGTTTTGGAGGGATTGTGTCATTCAGATGATAGTTTAGATCCAAAACCCATTAGAATCAGGCGGGACAGGGCTGCTGCGCAGTCCATGATATTGAGATCGGACTTCCTTTTGATATTGAAGAGTTCCACAGGAACTCGGCATTGATTCAGGGGATAGGTATTGATTGTATTAGTGTCCCTCTACACAAAAGAATGAAATCAGCTGGTTCTGGAGCTGTCACAATTGGGGTTAGACAAGAACTCCCAGTTAAGGGGTATCCATGTTGTTAGGGGAATGATTGGCAGGGGGGAAAGTTACTCCCAGATCCATAGTTTCCCAGGTGCCATGTACAGGGGATAAATTTGATGAGGAATAGGACATTTTTCCAGCATGTGCGTAACTAGGTCAATGCCCAGAAAAAGCTCACAGGAAAAACAGTGAGCAGGTGACGAGTCAAAATACTCACACATATAGTTAGAGTGTTGAGGATGACTTGGTCCCTAATTTAGAGGATACTTTTCTCTCAAAATGGAGGAATTTTGGACGTCATCTTCCCTCTTCAGGGGAGACTAAATCCTGTTAGTGAAATCCAGCCTGAGCACAAACAAAGTGACAAGCGGGAAACAAGAAAATCCAGCCGCTAGCATGATAGAGTTAGGACTGTAAAGGAGGCCCTTTAAACCATGACAAGCTGGTAAAGAGCCCGCGTGACCCAGCACTTAGGAAGTTAGGTGAAGGCATTGTCGCAAACAGGAAGCCGAGGCCCAAAAAAAAAAAAAAAAAAAAAAAAAAAAAAAAAAAAAAAAAAAAAAAAAAAAAAAATTTTTTTGTTTTCCTGTAGGTTTCTACAAGACCAAATGGTGTCCTCATGAGAAAATGCGGCCACCTGATGAAACGTGTAGAGCGAAGGATGGAAGGTTGTGCATCAAATGTAGTGCCAAAGGATACCATAGGGAAGGGATAGGCATAGCCCATGACAGTCCATGGCAGGACACTTAGGGGTGAGAAAACACATGACAGAATTAGGATAATCTTTGGTGGCCTCCACTCCGAAAAGATGTGTCTGAGTAAGACTTGTCACACATACATGTCAAATGGTGGGCTAGCCCAATCAGAAAATTCCTACTGCTTCCTTGCACCCAATACCAGCATTTGATGAGCCAGTTAGTAGGGTGTTAATAGAGTGCGTAGGACCACTCAAAAGCACAAGTAAGGAAATCAATTACTGACCCATATGGGTGCTTCCACAAGATTCCCTGAGGCTATACCTGAGAAATATTAGGGGACAGAGTATAGTGAAAGCTCTAACAAATTTTTCACCCTAGTAGGCCTTCCAAAATCAATTCAGACTGATCAAGGATCAAATTTCATGTCAGGTTTATTTCAAACAGTATGGACCAGTTGGAATTTCCTAGAACAGTTCTTCGGCATACCACCCAGAATCCAGGGGGGCATTAGAAGGTTACCCAACATTGAAAAAAAACAATGCTCAGAAACCTAATTGTTTTGAATTGAGAGGGATTGGGATGAGGGAGTTCTCTCTGTTATTGCTTTAAACAGGGAGGCTGTACAAGAGTCATTGGATGTAGTCCATTGAGTTGGTGTTGGTCACAAAGTTAGGGACCATTGAAACTACTGAAAGAAAAGTGGTTGTGTGAAAATCCTGATTTGAATTGGTAAGACTAGTGTTTCTCAATTCAGACAAGGCTCCAAAGCCGCCACTGAAAAGTGCCAAGCAAAATCTCAAACAGAGTCAGGCAACCAAATGAAAACATGGTATGACAACGATGCCAGGAACAGTATTCAAGCCAGGTGATAGAGTTTTGGCACTTTTTCCAAAAAGGCATCCTTTGCAAGCCAAGTATTCGTGACCATATGAGATTGAGAACAAATTGGGAGGACCTGACTATTGTTCAAAAAAAACACAGGTAGACGTAAAAGTAGAATTATTCACATAAATATCTCAAGGGTATTAAATGAAAGAGATGAGGGACATAAAGCCTACATGTGTTACTGTCATCGTAGTTGATGTGGGTACAAATGGGACATCACGAGTTAGAAATCTGAACAAAACAGCACTGAAAACAGAAAATGAGTATGGTGTCAAATTGCAAAAATTCGACATACTTGCCAAGTTAGACAAGAAATTAGGTTATCTCCCAGAAAGTCAACAAGGTGATGGAAAGAGTTAATTCATGAGTGGGAAAAATATTTCTGAGTACCCAGTGAGAACACCAGTCATAACCCCATGACAGAGATGTAGGGGACTCGAGCCGGTAAAGCAACATCCGTATAGGTTGAATCCAATCAAGTTGCAACATGTCAGAAATGAGGCGTAAATACAAGTTAGACAATGGAATAGTAGAGCAAAGCAATAGTGAGTGGAGTTCCCCATGTATTTCGGTTCCAAACTGTGGTTCATTCGTTTTGTCAAGATTTTCGAAAAGTCAACAGTTGTTCGCAAAACCGACTCATATCCAATCCACGGATTGATGATTGCATAGTAGAGTTGGAAAATTGCCAAAAGTTGTGAGGCAAATTTGGATTGTTGATTAGGGGTATTGGCAGTTCCCTCACTGACGTGCCAAAGGAAATTTCAGGCCTTTTGGACGCCCGATGGCCTATTCCAATAGAAAAGAATGGCATTTGGTCTAAAAATTATGCCGCCAACATTTCAGAGCTAGTGAAAAGAGTGTTGCAGACATAGAAAATTGTAAAGCATATGTCGATGATCTCCTTGTGTTCAGTGAAACATGGGAACGAACACATGAGAAAGCTCCATCAGCTATTTGGAATTATCTCAAGCAGGTTAACGGTGAATCTGGTGAAAAAGGAATGTTGCCATGCATATGTAAATACTTAGGGGCATAGTTGTAGGTCAAGGGCAAATTAGGCCAATCACAGCAAAGGTTGAAGCAATTGAGAAATTCCTCACACCACGGCAAGAGAGCCATCTCATGAGGGTCTTAGGGATGGTCGGGATTACAGAAAAGACTGTCCAAAATTCTCAGAAATTGCGTGTCCGCTGACCAACCTTCTGAAAGAAAAACGACAAAAGTTGTGGGTCAGAGCAATGCCAAAAAGCGTTTGAGAAAACCAAATCTATTTTGATGAATGCGCCAGTTTTGATTGCGCCAGACTTCAGAAACAATCAAGGGGGACAGTGGATGCCAGTGATGTAGGCGGTGGTGGAGTTCTCATGCAAGCAGATGGAATAAATGATTAGATCATCTGTAGGTTATTTCTCAAAGAAGTTTGACAAACATCAGAAAAATACTCAACCATTATTTTTGAGAAAGAATGTCTTGCATCAGTACCTGTCATTGCAAAATTTGAAGTTGTAATTGAGTACAACAGTGCACCAGTTCTTAGTGTCACGGATCAATCAGTTGATTTTCATCCACAAGATGAAAAAAAGAAATCAGAGACTTGTCAGGTGGAGTTAACTCTACAAGAATACAAACAGGACATAAGACATATCAAAGGTTAAAGAAATGTCTTGGCAGATGCCTTGTCCAGAGCTGCCTCAATTTTGTTCGAAGTGTATTACAAATTTATGTAATATAGACTTGAAGGCAGCAAGCAAGAACATTATAATAAAAAAGTGTGAAATTTGCCACTGTGTAAATGATTGTAAAATAAACACAAAATGGTAAAGGTTATAACGCCAGATTGTGGAAAAATTTTCCTTCATTCAAAGTTTTTTTAAGGGGGAGGATGTTATCGGCCTCCATTTGTCTGATGAAACTTTTAAGAATATTCTTTTCTCAGTTTCTTTGCGACGCGGTTTTCGCCGGGCCCCGTCTTTTGTTTATATACAACGAGAGCAAGGGGGGATCTCCCCTCGGGTTGTTTGGCTAACCTTGCCCCTGTTCGCTGCACAATAAAGGGCAGTGGGGACTTCCCCACGATGTCACCTTAGAAACGTGTTTATGCTTTTGAGATCAAAATATTGCAGAACCTAGGGAATTCCCCCCACAAAGGTTATATATATGAAATGATGTAATTTAGCTTGTGAAATCTGATTTGATGGTGCAACGGTCTGTTTATGCATTAAAATGAGGTAATGTCTATTTTTAGACTGGGATTTTTGTGAAGTCAATATATATATAGAGATTTGAGCTAAGTCTCGCGGCCAGCAGTTTTGAAATCAGAGGAGTGAATAGAGCTCTGGAGTATTACAGTATAATAGAGCTAGTTAGTTTTCTCTACAAGAATGGTAGATTGAGTTCTAATCTAGTGCAGGATTTAATGTTTTGGATGCCGCCGGAGCTTGATAGCTAAATAGGTGCTGTCGTCTTTTAAGCCAAAGGAGCTTCAGTTTTGGAATCAAAAAAAGGGATTCCAGTTTGTGGTCATATATGAGGACAATAGCGACAGACTGATGGTGGTATATTACTGGATTTTATGATTGTGGACCTTTGTACGTCGATGGGGAAAAGGCCCCGTCGTAGTGAACTGGGAAAAGATTACATTCAGGACTGAGAAGATTCCCTTGGAATTATAATACCTGAGGAGTTTTGAGACTTGGGCGCTGTCAGGTTCGGAGTCTTCGCTGTGGGGAAAATATCACCGTGAACGCAACGTTCCAACACAGGACATAGTAAAAACCATTAAGTAAATTCTTAACTAATTGTGGATATGTAATTTTGTTTTGGGACATACCAATTCTTGAACCAAATCAAGTAAAGATCATTAAAACGGTTTAAATATAATTTAGATCATTGTGGCACAAGGCTCATTTATTTGGTTTGAAAGGTATTCTGACCTTAGACGTCTAGGAGGAGTCATAACACTGGTAATATAAAACATTAATTATTGATGATAAAAATATGTTTCAAGACGATATAAAACTGGGACTAAGTCATAGACAAAACTCCAAATTTTTTTAACATAAAATAATAAATGCGTGGGCTGCAATTGATTGGTACTGAAAATAATGTTACAATTCTCAACTTTATAAATTAAAAAACTATGTTTTCAACACAAAATTTCAATAACAATATCAGTATATGCATTCTGTCATTAAGTTTGGGGTAAGATAACTCTGTGTGCAGTCACAAAATGATTATGAATGATTAGCTCTATTCCAATGCAGTCTTATTGGACAATCGAAGAGTTTGTTTGTTCTTACAATACGAAGCGTTTGTTGTTCTGAATCATTCATTTCTATTCGATCTTTTAAGTGTGTTAAAATGCTGTTTTTAGCTGTTATTACGGATGTAAACATTATAATGTATATCTGTTGCAAAATTTAGGCTGTCTTAAAGAAAAGAAAATGGTGGTTTGAATTTGTGATTTATACATTGATGGTTCTGAGCGCAAAACGTACAATGCTGTATTTGGAGTTAATTAGCGCCTCAATTTGGTTTAAGGGTCCTGCGGTTACTTGATTTCTGGGCGTCATATCTTAAAAAACATTGGACTTACTTTATGAACTTTTCGGGATATAGCTAACACTCCCATCTTATCTATAACAAAGAATAAGTAGTCACGTGCTTTTATTCACAACTATGGCGCTTGCACCAGTGTGCGGTTTTGTTTGGACCCCCAACACAGTAGTTAAATGTGACAAGTTGCACTGCATGTTATCAAAAGAAACAATCGATTGGTTGAAACAAGACTTTCATTCCAAACAGCCACAAAATCTGTTATTCCCAGCCACCCTACACAGCAAAAAAAATAAACCCAAGCAAGGCTGCCCTAGCTACCTGAGCTATATTTTGACAATTTTGGCTCGCTCGGATGCAAAATGCACTCCCCTTTTAAACTCTTTGTAGGGTTCTTGGAGGCCTTTTGGAATGGGGGGGCATCGGCCCCACCGCCCATCCCCATGGTTTACGGGCCTGTGAAATTCCCCTTAAATCCAATATATTTGATCTTTAGTTAATTTGAGGGTGGTTGGACAACACGTAGCCATATGGCGACAGGCCTGCTCACAAACAATTTCTCAATCGAAAATTTAAATAACCTATAACACCCAAAATATACATCATAAGAAAACTTTGTTGACTGAAAAATAGAAAAATCTTTGCCACAAAAAATCCATTCCATCAAAAACCCCGTAGGCTTAATTTTTAACAGGCATAATAGACCTATTAGAATAAACACTGATAGAAAATCTTAAGGTGATGAAAATAAATGATTCTATTCCTCCAAGTATTAAAGGCGTCATTTTTTTCAGACTTAAAACAAGTACTGTTTTGATCATGCTAAATCTAAATGTAGGAAAGTGATGGAAACCTCTCGAACTATACATAGATCAAAATCTACTGCTTTTCTACCAAACCTGCCTTGTTAGCTCATTGGCATACATATGTATAACCGGCTTACATGTATACACGCAAAGATAGAACACTTGTTCAAATTAAATGCAGGATTGGTGGTCACTATCACTTGACAGGTACTGAATTTATGAGCACCTTCTTTTAATTTATGTAAAGTAAGATACCAACGCTATCAGGGCCGGAAATTCGAAGCGAACCCGCGAACGTTCGCCTAAAATTACACTTGCGAGAACCAAAACGGGTTTGGGTTTTTGTGCAAATTTGTCCCAACTCCCATCAAACGATAACAACATCGTGATATGTGATTTGTTTATTTCGACGAAAAATGAAAGATACTACAATTCAATGATGTCAAAAAATAAGCGTCAAAATAGTTGAAAAGTAAGTAATAAAGTTCCATTCCGCGAAGCGTTTCCACTTGCATGACTAACAGAATTTCAACAAGGTTTGCATTTTTTATATATTGATTACAAAACCGATACGTAACTTCACAGTTTCGTCCTCATGGTTGTTGCGATACTTAGCGTTTTCCACAAAATCACTTTATGGACACTAAGCACGTCAGCTCGAATTGTGATGTCATAAGCAATGTCATTCCAGCAATTTTCGTTATAATTTTAGGAACAATATGCATTTTAGAAAAGATATTCACATTTGATTGTATATACCGATAAATATTCAATGAAATTTTGGGAAAAAAATTCGAAAAGTATTAAATAAAGTCCTATCCAGGGGTATCGCGGAATGATCTGTTTACGATTAAAGCTTTTGACAGATTGATCAATTCTGAGCGAGGACACATTCAGCCGAGTTTTGACACCAGATGTCTTGACAAAAAAGGACTCATACTGGGAATTAAATGTTAATTGACATGAATTCAAGAGGGCATTGTCGTCGTCAAATCAAACATAGCAAAGGCGGAAAGAATTTAATATTGTATGAATTCGGCAGACTCCAACGAAATAAACTGCAGGTTGAAGGAATGTGCCATGTCATGTGGGGGCAGTACTGAAGTCATCCCGCCAAGGCTACAGTACATCAGTGGCCTAGAGAAATAACTTGTACACATCTAAATACGATGTTCATGTGACGTGTAGCAGCCGTGCGAGTTGTGAAGGCAATATGAGTTGCCAAACAAATTGTCAAAAAATAAAGATAAATGTAATAAGGGAAAGTTGGTCAGTGATGATACTGAAATATGTCATCACAAACTTGAACCAGTTCCTATATAGTGTTATTTAAGACTAGTACACGTCCATTTCTTTATTTCAATATAATGAGAGGTTTTGTTAGGTTCTCGCAAAAACTCCTTCATGAGAAACCTAAAGCAGAGCAAACTTGAAGGTTCAAGGTTCTCGCAAAGGTCATTTTGCGAGAACCTGAATAGGTTCTCGCAGGACTTCGACGACTTTCAGGGCCTGGCTAGCAGAGATCAAGAAAATTTCATATCAGCACAATACGGGTTTAGCAGAATGGGACTTTCTAAATTATAAACTTATAATAATCAATTGGATAAGCTACATATTATATTCCAATTGTGGACAGCTTGCCATATACCAGGGAGTTCAATGTTTTAAAACTATATTTTGATGACAAAGATGCTTTTAGGTTTTACTCACCTGTACTTGACCATACTTTGAAAATCTTTCCACTATTCTGGTTTTGTGAGGACATCTGTAGGCCAGATTCGACAACGAATATACGGCACCTGAACAAAGGATTCTTTGGCGGCCCGTCATTACCTGGTCCTTTGTCAACCATTCTGACAACGACAAAATTTGGTAGCTGTCACTCGGATATATCTGAAAGTAATGAAAAAAAATGAACAGAATTGTGACGGGGAAGGATGGTCACATTGCTGTCCGTGCAGTTGAATGAAATCAAACTTTTTTTTTTTTACTCAATTTTCTCTGAAGTAACTCCTACATGTACATGTAACTAAACTACCAAATGCCACCAAGTACCACAGAGAATTTAGTAAGTGCTACATACAGGATCGAATTCCAAATACCACAATGGTAGCAGACGTATACATGTAGAGCATGGTGTTTTGGGGAAGCATAATAAGCCAAGTGACTATTACAATTCATGATGCATTGGGGCAATATCATGCCGACGACCGATCCCTGTCCTAAAATCATGAACAGGGGTAGAATTTTGTACCAGAGTGTAATGAGAATCTGTCTTGATTCTCAAAAATGAATTTTGCGGGAATCATCTAATTCGCTACTGTGTTAAATTCTAAAGTTTACAAGAATCGACAGACTGCAAATCATTTTATGTGAATCTTTGCGAGAATCGTTTCTGATTCTCGCCGAAATTCTAGTCCTGATGAAGACAAAACTTTCGCATCTATTGGCGGATCTTTGAATAAACTTAGCCGCTACATGAATTCCTTTGAATTTTTCAATAGCTTTTACCACATTCCTAACACGTAAGAATGGCAATAATGCAATTAGGTTACCGGTACCTCAGTTGCTTTGACAGCTCCTCGGACATCAACAACTATTTTTTTAGGCATTGCTGGTCGTTGCCACTGAGATGCTTTCCCCTCAGAAAGTGGCGTGGTCTAGCATTTTATATAGCAAGCTTACCTCTGGAGCAAAGGGGTCCTAGGTTCTAATCTCAGTGGGACCACTTGCTGGATTTGATTCGGGAACTTAATTGATTAAAACCTGAATACCACTCTCTCCATGGTTCAAGTGAAATGGGCAAAGGAACCATGAAAGCTTGCACTGGACCTTCCGAATTTGGCAGATGTTTCAAGGTCAAATTAGTGAACCTGGAAGTAGAGCATACATCGCAGTTACTGCTTTGCATTGCCTTTCGGCCATTCTCCCCACAGAAGACAGGTGGAAACCGATTGCTTTCTATTGCCAGTGTGAGGTCTTACCCTCAGGTACCATACGGTACTTTAGTTGCCCCCCCCCCCCCATGACAAAACAACCAATCTAGCAAAAGTGGAAACATTATTTTGGTGAGATTTTGTCCAAACTAATAAAACAAAATGTTCAATTTGCTAAACTGCTTGTTTGGTTATGGGGGAAAATAAAGTTCGGTCACGTCAGGGTTCCCGATATGCTCTGAAAATTGCACTTGAGTTCGGATCATATTTTCATGTCGAGAAGTCAATCTGCAGTGCCGGAAATTCACCACGAACCAAATTCACTTAAGGTTCGCACTGTACATTTGCAAGAACCACAACAAATTCGCCAAGTTTTCAAGTGCCTAAAACAAAATTTGTATTTTACTGACCTACCACAACTAAACACAAGTTCCTACATGTGTGCCTTCCGACTCCCTTTGACACACTGGCGTCTTTGGTCAATTTCAATTACAAATTGATACAAAGGTTTTTTCGGCAAGCATCATAATAAATTAAAAGAATTTCTTCATTAGTATTTATGGATGAAAACATTTGACTGTTTTAATCACATGAATTAAAATGAAAACAGGCCTAGTTCTAAGTAAAATGAGCTTAAGTAAAATGAGCTTAAGCACAAGAGATAGGGAAATTGCAAAAATAACAAAATGCTTGTACGCTTGTGGTTGACCACACCCCATATCCCCAGACCACACCCCATACCTCCGGACACACCATATACCTCTGAACCACACCATAGCTAGGGACCACATCTCCATACCCTGGACCACACCCCATACCCCTGAACACACCCCATACCCCAGGACCACACCCCATACCCCAGGACCACACCCCATACCCCGGACCACACACCCGACCCACAAACCACTCACCCCCCAAATACCACCGGACCACACCCCATATCCCCAGACCACACCCCATATCCCCAGACCACACCCCATAACCCGGGCAACATCTCCATACCCCGGGCAACATCTCCATACCCGGACCACACCCCATACCCCTGAACACACCCCATACCCCAGGACCACACCCCATACCCCTGAACACACCCCATACCCCAGGACCACACCCCATACCCCAGGACCACACCCCATATCCCCAGACCACACCCCATATCACTGGACGACCATGTGCACCACACCCTCACAAGTGTCAGCCCTATGCAATACCCTTGACCACACCCCATATCCCCAGACCACACCCCATATCCCCAGACCACACCCCATATCCCCAGACCACACCCCATAACCCGGACCACACCCCATACCCCAGGACCACACCCCATACCCCTGAACACACCCCATACCCCAGGACCACACCCCATACCCCAGGACCACACCCCATACCCCGGACCACACCCCATACCCCGGACCACACCCCATACCCCTGAACACACCCATACCGTTGAACACACCCATACACCTGATACACACCCCATACCCCTGAACACACCCCATACCCCTGAACACACCCCATACCCCTGAACACACCCCATACCCCTGAACACACCCCATACCCCAGGACCACACCCCATACCCCTGAACACACCCCATACCCCAGGACCACACCCCATACCCCTGAACACACCCCATACCCCAGGACCACACCCCATATCCCCAGACCACACCCCATATCACCGGACACCCACCACACCCTTACAAGTGTAGCCCTATGCAATATATATACCCGACCACCAACACCCATACCTCCGGACATACATGTACATTCCACAGGTGGAAAAAAAAATGTTTTTTCTGCGTTTTTTTTTCCACTCAGGAAGAAACAGGTTCTTCCACTGAGATGGAAGAAACTGAAAAAGTCATTTTTTGTATTTTGCCAATGAATAGGACTCGGGAGAATCCACGTTTAGAAAACCCTATTTCCACGTGCGGTTTTCAGCAATTCAGTGTTTTTCCGCACACTAAAAAATCCGCCAAATCTGCACTGAAAATAGGCCAAATCTGTGTAATAAAGGGTCCTGGTAGACAACCATATATAAAATAAATCAATCGATCATGTTGATGAAAATATGGAAAAATTGTTGCCTATAATCCGTGATCTCAGCTGATAATTCCCTACCCAACCTTTTTAAAAACTACGCATAAAATACCCCAAATATGCCGCAAGAAAGTCAATCATATTAGCACAGCGACAGCTCTTCTAAGCAATTGTTTAGCGCTTTTGAGTTCTTTCCCAATTGATAAAGTAACTCCCCCATTAATTAAATGGATCAATCCAAACATTACAGGAAACAGCAGTTCCATTCATATGTTAATTGGTGGGAGGGTGGAGCTGACAATTGCAAGTAAACAAGAATCAAGTCCGGATTATCGTATAAAAAAAATCATTTAAGAATAACAAACCTAGATTTGAAATCCAAATAAATCATTTTGGCCCGTATTCCAAAAACTTGTTTAACTAAACGCGATTTTAGCTTAAAATCCCCGTAATTTAAAATTGCGTTTAAGCAAAAACGCGTTTAAATATTTTTACAACAGTTTGCTTACTTAAACAGAAGCTTTAAACATGAGTAACATCGTCGTTATTTGAAGACGCTAACTTGTGTGTATAAAAACCCCTATTGTGTTTTAATGGGTGAGCGCCAAGTGTATCACAGTACGGGTTTCCGTTGTGTTTAAGGTGCTACACCAACTGCGCGAGAATGATATGCACGAATGCTGTTGTCAATTAGTGCAATGACCGTGCACTTGACGAAAACCCACACTAAAACACTTCTTAAACTAGCCCCGGACCTAGTTTAAATTTCAACGCATTTTGGCGAAGTTAAAAATTACGTTTAACTTTAAACTCCTTTCTGGAATTGCGTTTACTTAAGCGATACGTTTATCTCACATTTAAACGTTCGCTTAGCTTAAAATCGCGCTAAACACCTTTTTGGAATACGGGCCTTTGTGTTTTAATTGTTAAACGGCATTTTAACATGAAAAGATTGTACCTTGCAGTATATAGCCACCTGCATGCAGCGGCATGCCCGTGTGGCCGGGCGGCGATGATACAAAATAAAGCTAAATAAGCAATGATTTAGAATCTTAACTGGTATATTGCAAATTTGTGATCAGAAAGGACACATGGGTGAGAAATTATGTGTGGTCATGAGCTGAAAAGTCATAAAAGATCAGTACAGTTCCAAACTGTTAGTTTATTCGCAATCAGCTCAGAGCAGTGTAGGGGTGAACCCCGCATTGAAGAAAATCAGCTCAGCTCATGCGGGGAATTGGACCAGCTAAAATCTTGACTAATCATGGATTTCACCTACTCCATTGCACATTTTTTTAATAATAGGGATTAACATCCCAAGAGTCCATATTTAGTGCTTAAAACATGCTTTTAATGACTTCCGATAGTGTATAGCATCCACTGAAATAATACCAAACAAATCAACTGAACTGTAACCATGAAGTTTAATTTGTTCCAAAATGAATTTAACTGTTTTTTAGTCACATTTCAGCGAAATCGTTATCGATGCTAGCAGCCGCATATCGAGAGGGTGGTTCGTACTGTGCCTACGCGCTCCCTCCCCTTGATTCACCGTAAAATGCAATCTGGGTTATGGATGAGCAAATTATTACCTTGTTTTTTCCATTCAACCAAATAAAGTCCAAATGGCCATCCGGGTCAGCATTTACGCACAGTAATTATATGTAGCATGTTATTTGGAGAACAATTCATGTCGGTCGCTGTTTTTTTGATTGGGCACACACACTCCCTACAACTGGCGTGAAACTTACTATGGACAGTCTATGGATTGTTGTGCTGAAAGTTTTCTTGTATTTATCACTTCTTGATCTGATCTCAAGATATTTTTTGAGATACAGCTGCAGGATATCGTTGTTGATGATATCATGGTAACCGAGTCTTTCAGTAGTAATTTTGCTGCACGCGTAATTGTTGACCTTGGTTCATTCACTCCAAAGGTACTCTATTCACACCAGGGAGTAACTTAGAATAGCCGGTAATTGGACCAATCAGGTGGCAGATTTCCAATTGTGACGCACACCAAACGACCGACAGAATCTCACAATTAGATTTTTCGGATTAGCAATCGCTGCTCCCTTAACATGCATTTAAATGAATACGATTATTCTGTCGGTCGGTGTGATTGTCACAAATTGGGAATTCTGCGCATGATTGGTCAACTACGTACGGCTGTTACATGTTACTCCCTGGCGTGAGGGAGATTACCTTTGGAGTGAATGGTAAGTCGATCAGCTAAATCCTTGTCCATTGGAAGAGCAGAACTTTAGTCTAGTCTCTACGTACAGTTTCCCCATTGATCAGTTGGTGAATTAAGTATCCCTCTCAGAAGTGAGAGGGGGATACACTGCGATCGATACCTACCCTCCGCGACCTTACTGTTGCACAAATGGCTCATTTGGGCCCGACCAGAAACTCTATACCACCTTAAAATTTTCGTCTACCGCGAAATAGTCCGCCATAGCGCCCAACTATTTTTCGGGCAAGTCACCGCCCATGCGCGGTGAGTCGGCCTTATCCCAAATTGTTTCTCCAAATGTAAAGAATACAACCTTCCGAGACCTTCTGTGGGTGGAAAAAAACATTGTGGGAGTGTCGTAAGGTCGCGGAGGGTACGTATCGATCGCTAGTGTATCCCCATCTCACTTTCTGAGAGGGAAATACACTGCGCTCTCGATAGCTACCATCCGCGACCATTACTTTTGCACAGTATCACAATGGTAGCCTCAGGCGGTGGAAAAGGTACCCGGGGGTAGTCACCGCGATTAGCAGGTCCCCGTCTCGCACCGACTCACTAGAGATCTTGATTGCTCTAGAGCTATCATTACTACTGGCACACAGTGCTGCAGTAGAAAATACATCCCACTCTACGCACCAGAATGTTTCGGAGATAACTCTCTGAAACGGGGTTGCGGAACTACAACCTATAGAATCCAGGACATCCTGCATGAGGAGCCTTTGTAAAATGCCCAGGAGGAGCCGTGAGCACGTACATCATTGGACCTAGCCCAAGAGCCAACCAACCAATTGTGATGTTTTCGGTGTGCGCTTCGGATGGACGAGGTAACCCAGCGGCTAACTCTTGTCCTTCGCTGCCGGACATATGGAGGGGCCGTGGAGATGAACAGCTGTTTTGTCTTCCGGAGCCACGGTACGCTTAGGTACAATTTTAGAGCCCTAACCGGGCACCAGGGTTTCTCTGACGAGTCCTGCAGCCAAGGACAGGTCCGGAAGAAAACACCGGGCGTGGTGTGAAAGACAGGGTCTATTCTTAGCGAGAAAAACACGCTCGTGGGAGGATGGACACGCCGTCCGCCCACCGCAAGTGAGCCTCGTCAATGGACAAAGGCATGTATTCGGAACCCCGTCGACCGGGAAGCGACTGCCACGAGAGGGGCCGTCTTCCTGTATAAATCCAGGAGACTGGCCCTCCAGTGACGCGAATTCATCGAAGCAAGAAACTGGAGCACTAGCGGCAGATCCCACTCCGGAACGCCGTGAACGAACCGGGGGGACGAACCGAAAACATGCCTTTCAGCAGATGTGAGGATCGGGTTGTTCGAGACGACTATGCCATCTCTGAAAGCCCCGATGGAAACCCAAGGCACAGGGCCAACCAGGCGTAATTTACAACATACTGTGGTGGTTATTAGTAACGCCAAGCCCATGACAGCCGTTATCGAAAATGACCCCGAAAATTACACTTGTCGTTGATTTCCCAAGGCATCATCGAATATAAAATGATCTAGACATACATGAACATCGTCAGGCATTTAGTTTGTGAGATATTTTTTATGATCTTTGCATTGCTAAATATTTTTCCTTTTCCCAAAATGGGTCCGATAGCGTTGCCACGTGGGTCTCGCTTGTGGGTAGTTCTAAGAATGTGTGACCTTTATAACACAGTAGTAATGCCGCAATACTCAAAGTTCTTAATATTGTTTGCAAAATGGGAATTGGACCTCGGTGAGTCGAGAAACATTTACTTGCTCAATGGTCGACAAACTCGGCGTTTTTGTTAATTGTTACCATCACGAAAATTGGCATTGTTAGGCCGACACTGTCAGACACTGGGAGAACCCAGAGGCTTGTTACACACGGCAACATCGATACACATTTGCGAATACAGTAGGTGAAAAAATATACACGTGTTGTGCAAATTCGCCTCCCAAAAAGAGCAATGGGTAGGTCAGGCTAGAACCACTCCGTTTCCTGTTTTTACGGGCGGCAAGTTTGAAATGGTAAGTGGAGGCATGATTTTCCAAATGTGTCTTTCAAAAAAACTTCACTATTTCTAATTTGAGAGATGTGGTTGACACGTCATATTAACAGGGATAGTAACTATCTATCCAGGGAACACCCAATTTGTTATTTATCAAATGAATTTTAATTTGATTTATTCTACCAGTATTCAGAGGGAGGGTAAGGAATAGCCGGTTATGCCCGACTTGAGACGCCGTGAGAGAATAGCTCGAAAAATATTCTTTAGATCAGATTCAAAAATAAGATAAATATGAGCAACTTTCAGGCACTCCATTAGACTATCAATGCAATAGGAAGTTTCACGCCAGTTGCTGGCAGTGTCAGTGAGTGTGCCAAAGTCAACAAACTGCGGCCGACGGAATACCTGCTACCGTTCGTAAATTCAATCAATTCAAATAAGTTTTATTAGATCTTCATTCAGTCAATACACTACATATGATAAATACATACAGAAAGAGAAAAGAGATAAATGGTGGTTTTTGTCACTGAATTTAGTAAAGACATTTAAAATGAAAATGCAGGAAGGTCATAAGTAAGTACGGATGGACTTTGAGCATGGCCCCACCTTTCACTAACGAGTTCATTATATTGGATTACTAGACAGGATGGGACAAGATTAGACAAGGACAAGACAAAACAAAGCAAGGACAAGCCAAGGACGAACAAACAAAACAGGACCTGCGAGGACATGACAATTATTTAACAAGATTAGGGCAAAGAAACCATTAGATCATAGTTAGAATAAATCAAAATTTCAAATTAATTTCATAAAAATAACAAATTGTGTTCCCTGGATAGATATTACTATCCTTGTTAATATGACATGTCAACCACATCTCTCAGATTAGAATAGTTAAGATTTTTGAAAGAAACAGATTTGGAAGCAAGCCTCTACCTACCATTCAAACTTGCGCCAGTTAAAAAGGAAGCAGAAGTGTTGCTCCCTCCCTACCCGTTGCATTTGGGAGTGCGAGTTGCCCAACGCGTTATATTTTCACCTACTGCATGTCCACAAAATGTGTTTGTGTATCGATGTTGCCATGTGTAACAAGCCTCTGGGGCTCTCCCAGTGTATAATTAAAAATCAGCAGGACAATGCCAATTTTCGATGTAACAAATACAAAACACGAAACGACGTTGTCGGACCATTGAGCAAGTATTAATGTTTCTCGACTCGCCGAGGTCTCAAAATTTCCATGTGCAAACAATATTAGAACTTCGGAGTGTTGTGATTACTACTGTGTTAAAAAAGGTCACAGTGTCTTCTTACCAACTACCCACAAAGCGGACACACGTGGCAACGATATAGTTGACGCCATTTGGGCAAAGGAAATGTTTGATTATATCTTTGCATTGCTAAACTTCTCAACAAAAACTAAAAGCCTGACGATGTTCATAGATGTCTAGGATCATTTTAATTCATGGAGGCCTTGGGAAATCAACGACAGGTGAGTTTGGGTAGGGTAATTTTCCATACGGCTTTCATGGCTGGGCGGTAAATAATACCACAGTATGCTGTACATGTAAAATACGCTGGTGACCGTGCCTTGGGTGTTCGGCTTATGGCTCTCAGTGGTGAGACCCAAAGTGCAAGGAACAGCGTAGCTTGTAAATGCCAAAGTGATCAAGTGCGCAAGCACGGAATACTGCAATAAGATTAATCTTGATCACTCCCTCGGCCCCCAAATGATTCCCGCTGCACAATTATGCGGGGGGCCGAGATCAAGATTCTGCTTCTTGCCACTGTAAACTCAAGTGACCTAAGATGGAAAAATCAACCTCTCAAATCTGCATGGGTTAATGGAGAATTAGTCTTGGCTACAATAAAAAGTACTCCCAGTGTAGGGCTCTAGTACTCCCAATTAGGATGCCAGTTAGAGCCAATCTATTGTCGCGTGTATGAAGGGCCACTAGAAGGACACAGCACTTGAAATACTTGAAGCAAGTGTTTCAAGTGCTGTGTCTCAAGTGGTCCTAAAATTGTAATTGGAGAACAATAGTCTGTGCTGTAACTAGCATCCCTCAGTGGGAGTACTAGAGCCCTAACTGGGAGTGCTTTTTATTTGTAGCCAAGACTGTATCTCCATTGAACATGCAGATTATGAGTAGGTTGATTTTTCCTTCTTAGGCGTCCCACTTGAGTTTACCGGTGTGCCGTGTCCACCACCAAGCATGTTGAATTAAATGGCGTAATTGTTCGACCCAATTTTCCTTCGAATCATACGTCAAACTTTTATCAGCTACAGCTACATTTTACTATTTTATACCACAGCCCAAAAATCAAATGGAAAAAGAAGGTAGGTAAACCCAAGAGGTGGTTGATGAGATATTTTCAAGGGTGTTCGCAGCCAACGCAGCCAAAGCTAGACGTACACGGATCACCACCCAGTGAAACGGCTGGGGGCTAGCTCTTAGGCAGGGTCTGAAAGGGGGTGGGGGTAAAAGTAGTGAAGTAGGTTTATTTTCGAAGCTTCTCTCGATGTATAGTACTGGACATTTTGGCGGGGGGAGGAGAGGGAGTCGGCCCTCTATTAAAATAGTCCAGTCTCAGTTTTGATGGGGAAAGAACATAGACAGTGATTTTTAGGCCTCCTATATTTATTATTATTACACACACACCACACATAAAACCAGATAAATACACCATATGTAAACCACACGCATACAATAACAGTACAGATCGAAATGAAGGTATAACCCAATTTCCCGCGATTTTCACCGCCAAAATTAATCGCCATTTCACTGCAAAAAACCCGCCAAATCCATCGCCGATAATATCGCGGGGGCTGACGAGGTCAACAGACCATGCTTACGATCCCGCGGTGAGGACTCATAACCGGACGGTAGCCGAAGTTAGCGGTGAGGTTGCGGTGGTTTTGCGATTTTGTGAAAGCAGCCTCGGATGATCAATAGAGAGCATCCATCCGTTTCAATTGAAATACGAAACTCCACTTCAAAAACCTAGATTGTCACAGAAAGCCAAAGCCATAATTATACGCAATGTGGAATGTACACCGAATCCGGTCATAATTGAAACTATATCAGGCTGATGATTACATGTCCGTGGTCTGCGTAGAATCGACACATGCGACCTAATTGGTGGATGTGTTATATATGTTTCAATCTGTTGCCGTGTAGAAATAGAGTCCACTAAAACAAATGCTGTATTTCAAAATAGTAGGACGGCCCATGAACAAATGCGAGAATTGTGTTTGGTTTGAGCAATGAGTATATATCGTCTATAGTAGCAGACAATAAAAACTTATTGGTTGAGCAGTGAAGTTTTTTGAGATGTCTAGTTTGCAGGCGGGAATTCAAACACCAGTAGAACCATTACGAAAATGTTAGTAAAGTTTCATGTTGGTATTCTTGTCTAATATATTCTAAAATCGCAGAAAACTAAAGGCACTGTTTGAACCTGATATCTTTTTTGTGTTTATTACGATTACAAAATGGCCCCGCAATAGGTTTAAATATTTTTTTTATTATTTTGTTCAATGATCAGGTTTGAAACCAATAGGGATAGCATTTCACTTTTATATGAGAGTTAATAACACAAAATCCGACTAACCCGACTAACCCGTCTTACCTGAGGCCTACACTCGAAACACAAGTCCAAACATTCTATCACGTCGTAATGAGATGTATTTTTATTCTAACATACTCGTCAATATTTATTCTTTATTCTCTTTTCATACCGGTTTTTCTTTGTAATAGCATAATTACAGCCTAATGGCGATCAATGCTCAATGCTATTACGAAGACAATAATTAAAGAATCCTGATTTGTTGTTGCGAAGTTCCGCAACAAAATGTTAATTGTATACTTAAATCTTATAGCGGTGTGTCTGGATGTAATGTCAGAAATGTTCATGTGGCTTTGATATTGTATTAATAACGATAATATGCCGTGACCGCAATGACTCTATGAACAAACAAACTAAACTAGGTCGTGACCTATTTAATTGGTAAACCAAAAAAAACATGAGACAATGGCCCCAAGTCTCGCGCGTCAAAAAACGTGGTCCGCCAAATAATTGAACACACATAGTGGAATTTTCGTATATGTTAATTTTTGCGCATTACATTTTAACAAGGTAACTATTAATTATATTTTCTTTTCATATCAACTTAACATAAATCACGTAAACTAACTATAAATGTGTAATTTGTAGGCCGTTTTACGGAATAGGCTTTTTATTATTATTTGTATTTCATCACATCAACTTGATTTCTTCATTGATAAAAAACAAATAAGACGAAAAATTAAAAGAATAACAGAATGAAGATGTCCAAAAGGCCGATTGACCTGACATCACCATACAATTAACTTTCAACTACACGATCAAATTCAGTATAATTGCATTTATACCGGGAAAAAACCAAAACATACATACAACACACTATTGTGGCAATCTGTATAGGCCCTTTTACGGAATAGGCAGTGTCAAGCAGGGTATGGATCCTTATTTGACTACAAAGGACCAAAATCGAGAAGAATGAATAATGATTTGCGCTGCGACCCTTTTATATCATTTCAGAGGATCCTGGCGAGTTCCACTTTTACGGAAATCGATAACAAGGTCGGCACAGTCGGCCAAATTCAGTTTAGCGGATCCCTGTGCTCCGCGCCGATTGGTCACTTTCACGCATCGGTTTGGTTTGCGCTCGATCCTACCAATGCAATATAAATACTCGTACACGCGATATAAATTAGTTTTCTATATATACTTTCGTCATACTGATGATTCAATTTCCACTCATCATGACCATCTCCCAAACGCCGTGCGTGGCCGTTTTGTTGTTTTACGGAATTCGGGAATGTCTTTTCGCCAAATTCGTATTCGCCTAATTAAAGAGGGTCGAGGAACTAAGCAAATCTGGTATTCGCAAGGTCATAAATAAGTATCGCGCAACAGGTAGCCTGGGAATTTGCCTTGGAACTGGAATGGAAGGAAGCAGAAAATGCCCAAAGAACATCGTTTCTTCATCGACGAAGCCATGGAAGCCAACAACGAGAGCACATCAAGTCGATTCTCCAACAGTTTTCTTAGCAGAAAAAGGCGTGGTGGATATTCGTTTATCGCGGATATAGAGAGTGAGAGAGAAGCAACTTAGCGGGGTTGAAATAAATCCAGATTACTGTCAAACTCATTCGACTGGAGAACTGCATTAAGCGTATTCGGTATGCAAGAAAAATGTTTGGAGACAAATGACAGTTTCACGACGTTGTTTTGTCAAACGATGAATGCACCATTGGATCGAGAGTGCAACCCGACTTCGGTTTCGTCGAATTGGAGATTACCAACCTGATACTGAATGCATCGAAGGCGGCCTGGCATTGTCTAACCTGTACCACCGCACCAAAACACCCGGCACGCTACACGTGTGGGCAGGGATTTTCTCGTCGGTGTGCACTTGATAGGTATATTTGGACGGAATCATGCGAAAGGAGTTTTACATTGAGGAGACTTCGAAACACCCTACAAGATTTCTTCGTAGACGTTACACGGAAGGTCACCGATGCTGCAAGAACGACCCCCAAAGCACACCAGTCAAGGCAGCTCAGCAATTATGGAAGACAACGGAATCAATGGACAAAGCCACCGGGCGGACGGAGTCTACTGACATGAACCCTATTGAGAAGGTTTGGCACGAGATTGATGAAACATTCTGCGGAAAATCGTGAAAAAGACGAACAGGGAACGCTAGCGGGGGAATAAAATACTTTTTGGAACCCGCGTAAATCCACGAAGTGCCAGAAGTACATCAGCAATATCGGAAGAAGGTGATACCGAGGTCCTACGACGAGGAGGGAGAGAACAGGGTACTAAAGGTTTCTTTTGAGAGCCACTCACAAAAGAGAGAAGTCACAATTATATTAAATAGTCTTTTTAAAGACTGCCATATCTTCCCCCCCCCCCCCAAAAGAGAATTGATAATGTTACTGCCTAAAAACAAATAGAAAACTCCCAACAGATGTCCGAAACATAAACAACATGATCGCCCCGAGTCCTCTTGGTTTGCTGAAATAAAACATTTTCTTTAAAAAAAAATAGGCAAAACTCCCTCAACTTGCCCGAATCATAAAACTAATAGTCCGAGTCCTCAGATGGTCTCAGTGGTTTGTGAATGATGATGAAAATAAAAAATTTGTGTTTATATTATAAAAAATTAACATCAGAGGAGAAAACTCCTGCATCCCTTCGAATTCATAGCCATGTGTGATGGTCGGTTCCGGGGTATTATAATATTAGTAAATAATACTATTTCATTAAAAAAAAATATGATCGGTCCGAGTCCCTTGTTTTGCTGAAATTATGAAATAAAAACATGTTTTAAAAAAAAAATAGAGGAAACATTCCCTTCAAATGCCCCCCCCCCCAAACTATTAACAATATGATGTCCGAGTCCTCAGCGGTTTGGAAATTAAAAATTGGTTTATATTATAAAATTAACATAGAGAAATCCCTTTCAACTGCACCGAAAAATCATATACAATGTGATCGTCCTATCGACCGAGCCGTCTTACTATCATATAATAACGTGAATAAGAAAAGATGCCTTTTATTCGCTTTATAATTTGATTAAATTAATAGTTTTCATAGAAAAAATCCGCCGGGCTCTGAAAAGAGCCGTCTATATTAGCATAAAAATGACGTGAAAGAAAAAGATGCATTTCCCTTGCTCAAACGTAATACCACTAATGCTCGTATATTTATATAATTATATGTACAGTCGCCCAAACCCCAACATGCATAATTGTTTTTGGGCTTTGCCGAAAATCCGACCGCGATGGCAGACAGGAGGTAGTGGGGAGTCCCAGCGGGCACTGCGCGCTCCACAGATAACCCAGGAGGGAGCGGTCGTTAAAAAATCGACGATTATACACGCATCGATGAACAACCCATGCCTTTCAAGTGGCTGGCCCTGAGTAAAAAGCCGTCACTCTCAAAGTGAAACTACTCCCACTATGTTATCTATGTTTATAACGGTCGTTAAACTGATGCAGCACAACGATCAATAAGCATGGGCCAAGAAATAAAATTCAGGGATTTTTATGATGTCGACTCTAACCCCTTTGAATTACATCTGTAACAACCTCAAGGAATCATACAAAAAGAAACTCACACTTGATCATTTGTACTTTATCATGTCGAATTGTTTCTATAATCATTAAATTATCATTTACTTAGCTTACTCTAGCGACATTACCGTTCGCAAGGACGAGAGCACGGTGTTTTAAACAAAAATAAAAAAATCTAAAGCAACTTTTCAACCTTCTTTTCCATACCAACGTATTTGTAATCTATTTGATTCGTTTTAGTCGATGTATATATAATATACATTTTTAAAGCCCGGATGGGATTGTTGAAGAGTCAGCGAGTTAAAGAGGCAAGAACAACGATCTCCGAGTGACGAAACAAACCTGCTCACGGCCTATATCCCACACGTGTTTCCCCAAGTTGTATTAATGTTGAATTCCAGTCCGAAACTTGCGCTTAATTTTTAGGCTTTTTCGTTAGGTTCCCAAAATATGTTCCCAAATGATACAACAGTCTGTCAAATAATATCTACAAAGTTTGATTTACTCTAGATGTTGATATTAATCGGGAGCATTAAACGCAAATAAATAACCATTGCATTTTTTTCGGAACGATCAATTGGTAAATTTACACATGCCTGGGTGCATTATAATTAAGACTTTGCAATGGCTATGTATGTATGCACGTTTTCTCCGTGTGCAAAGTGAATGAAATCGCTGAGTGGGCAAAACGCTATCCATCAAATAATGATTAAACGGAAATAAGCAAATGAACAAAAACAAATAGTGTTCATGGCTTTACTTACAACTTGAAGGTGTGGAAAATATATCCGTAGTCACGAATTTTAAGCTGGGATTTGGCCCATTTATTCGACATCATATATTACCACGGTGTTTTATTGTTATTTAATAGGTAGTATAAACTAAGTTCCCATAAAAAAAAAAAACATGAAGCAAAAGACCACTCGATGTGATTTCCTAAATATCGGAGGCCACTTTTTTGCTAAACCATCGTGCATCTGCTGCATCCAACTCCCATTTAAAATGATCGTCTTTTCCTATATGCTTTGACATTTCAACATAAAAACAGTTCGCAGGTTACCTTAGGTGTGTGTATGAAATGACTTCTCTTCAACTTTTTTTTCTCAAACAGGGAATACCACGGGAATTCTTGGCTCGTGCCTAATAGGCGTTGCAGGCGTGAATGTCGCACCGGTTAATTGTGACCATTGCATATACAATTATTTGCGCTAACATTTTTGCAAGGGCGGGAAGCAATTTTTCTATAAAAATGTCATCGCTGCTCTAGCGTTTGCATGTGTTGTTTTCACCCATAAAGTTTTTGTCTTCATTAGGCCCTTACTGATTTTACATTTTTTCAAGGACTGGGGCTGAACTTTGATTTTAAAAAAAAATCGAAAATAAGAACTGCAACTCGCATACCCGCACGCAAGAGAGTAACCTCATGAGGGAAATGCAACATCTATAACGTAAAAACAAAAAATGTTGATTATTCAGTTTGCGATGTTTGGTGCTTTGTTTTCGGTTTTTAATTTTTTGGTCTGATTTTCAGTGAGGTTTAAGGTCTACAAATACGACGCCAGTGACTTTGACGGATTTGATGATACGATCAACAAGAACGGGGCAAGACACCTTAATAAATATTGCTATTATGGCTAAGTTTTAGGTCTGTGATGTGGCCAGTCCTTAGTACGGACAACCGGTGTTGTTGAAATGTTGTGTGTTGTGTTGTGGATGAAAACAAAAATTATAAACCCGAATGCTATAAATCTTGATTTAGTTATAGTAAACTTGGTGGAAATAATTGCACACAAACGCATTTGCTAGTGTCAATGTATGGCGTTCTTTTGTCCAAAAAACTGACTCAAGTAGCTTGAAGTGGTTTGAAGTGGACCCAGGGAGGAAGTGGATTCGATCGATCGGTTCTGACCCGGGGTTCTGCTTTTGGAAATTGCCTGCCCACAAAAATTGCTAACCCAGAGTCCCTACACACAGTGCAAAATACATTTATTAGTAAATGAAGAAGAAACATATGCATGTTGACTTTATCGCCAATCTGACACAAATATGATTAACTGTGACGCAACCGTCTTGGCCACGATCGGTAGGTGAAAGGCGTGACTTACAATCATCGCAGTTCGCAACATGGCCATTCGCAATCAATATGCCGTGGTCAAAAAGGTGCGCGATGATCCTGTGCAGGCTAAGTTTAGTTACGTTTCAGCTCATGAACACTCGTAATTTATCGCCATCGTTTACTTTTTTGATCGCAAATTTGCAATATCAGTTAAAAATTGTAAAACTATCTTGTAAAGGCTTAAAATGTTGAATCAAGATTCAAGCGCGACGGGCGATCAGTCGCGTGTTCAATCGCCAGGTTGTCTGTGTATTTTTAGCCTTATTTTTCATTGTACAATCACAAATATGAAAAGCGACATATGTGGAGCAATTATAACAAACGTTATATTTTATTTCAATGTATATCACTTTTTTAATAATTTTAAAAAACTACTTTCGGCTTCATTTTTTGTTTCATTATTTGTTTGTTTGGGTTTAAGTCTAATTAACCATATAAATGAAGAATGTTGTTTGGACAGCATTCAATACATGGGTGGTGAAAATACGGGATCTAGTAAATAGACGGCCACTAAACAAAATGAACAATATTAAATGAAGCCTTAATAATTTAAAAGGCAGTTATGTGCCGGATTTGTCGTTTATTTGTATATTTACCAAGATCAACATTCATGACAGCGATAGATTACAACGCAAGATGATGCAATGTAATTGTTGGTTGCCAGCCTTCACTGCATCGGAAATCTTTGGCCCTGACTGCTATCACATATGGGAATTCATGAAAATCTTATCGGCGATGTGTTCAGCAGGGCGGCTGCTGATCAAAATGGCATTGCCCGATTCTACTCAATTTAGCTGCAGATTTACCGAAATTAAGCAACTCTGACACTGGGAACAAGCAAAATATAACTTGTAAATTGCGGAGAAGGACAGAAATCATAAGTTTAGCCTGGCATCGTCAATGCAATCATTTTATGAGCAAATCAGGCGCATTCGTTCGTTACGGACCGCTATATTTTAGAAGTGAGACGCCCAGCCAGATGAAAACGTTCATCACGGTAGAATACTTTTTTTTACTATGCCTGGTCTAACATTCCCCGGGAATACTTTTAATGAAATCATGACCAAAGTAAGCGGGGCATTATGTTGTAACAGTTTGGTTTTTACTTAACCAATTTAAGTTTTTTAAATGAGGAAATCGGGCCGCTTCCACAACTTAAAACTATGTTTTTTAAAAAATCATTGCAATAGCATATCACAGCGGCCCGTAGGCCATCGTGAATTACAACTCCGTGCATCTCTGTACATGATCATAACAAGGAGGTAACATAAAACAACAATTTGGTTGGGAGACTCATACATTGCCAAAATAATATATCAACTGTAGAGCATGTACCTCCATGATATAATTCAGCCGCTAGGTGATCCCGGTAGGTGATTGAAAAGTCAATAACTTATGGTATGAATGACAGTCATTTGGCATATAGTGGATCTGCATCATGCACAAGTCAGAGTCCCGCGCTCCCCAGATATTGATTAATGGAACGCATCCTATAATCACCGAGGACTTACCAGGACTTTAACACAAGAAAGTGGACTCAGGAGGGAAGTTACGGACCGGCGCGCGCTGTGCGGTGCTGCACGTACTTTTCGGCAAAGAGCCCTTATGTAGTTTTATATGTTGAGGACTTATGAGTTCTACTAGTGAAACTTATATGTTAGAATGTGACGTAAACCCGTCTGTCTCGTGTGAGTTATCATGAAAATGATTGAGGCGATCCGTTTCATTGAGGAGTTATGGGTAGGATCCAGCGTCGGACAAAAGATGCATGAACTGACCAATCGGCCGGGTGTGCAATAGCAAATCTCGCTGAGTGATGGCCGAACTGCAACTGGCCCGTATTTCGATTTCCGTACGAGTGGAAATCGCCAGGATCTCTGCTGAAATGCTATATAAAAGGATACGCTTCGCACTAAATTGTCATTCCGATTTAATACAATCGACACTTGCATATATTCAGAAAATCAATCCGTGTACATCGATCCATTCGGCTGTTTTGTGTATCGACATCAACATTATGGCAGAGAACAACAACAATCTTTCGCTGTCAAGGATCATGTCCAGGTTGTGGACCCTGAGACGGGTGTTTTTGGAATGGAACTGTGTGCGCCATAGCCCGCAGCACGAAGTCATGTTGAAATTGAACGGAGTGGATGGCAATGGTGTTTTTTGTTTGGTGATCTCGACACCCAAAGACTTGCTGTAATCCCGGGGGTGTCAGGGAATACAGCGTGCTCATGAAACGTGGAGGTGGGGGCTACCTACCTTATATAAGAGTTGTGCAGCGTGGTGACAGGTTACCTTCTTACTCCGGCTTCAAGCAACGTGGTTTTGCGGGTACCCGTCGAAGTTCATTGTTAACGACCCTACATATGCGTGTGAGGCGTGTGAAATGTCTTTAACCCTAACGCGGCGAGAGGAAGGAAACGAAAGCAACGAAAACGTTAGGGTACCGGTAGGAAAATCCTTTTAGTGCATCTGGGCCTCAACAACTAGTTTTGGTTCGCGCAAATGCCTCTCTTGCGTTTCATTGCATTTGGGCGTCTATACCGGGAAAAATGACGCGATGTTTTTCGTTGCACCTGGGCCGTCTTCCAGGAAATGACGCGATGTTTTGTTGCATCTGGGCCGTTATATTGATGGAAATGATGACGATGGCTTCGCTGCATTTGGGCCGTCTGACCCGCCAGAAGGAGCAATGCTTTTAATTCACGCGGGTTGACCATGTACAAATGCCAATAGAACAATTTCGATTTCGATGGTGATAGCGCCACCATATACGATAAGCTATTGGTGTTAATTATGCATAAGCGTATTCATGACGTAAACGGGAGCATGACGTAAGCATCAATAGCGCCACGGCACGACTATGATTTGTAGGTAATTTAGCGCCACTGACGCTGGCGAACATAAGTACAAACCTTTCATGAGATCAGTGTGCATCCATTATTTATTTATTTACCTGTTTTTATTGCCAGTTCACGCGAGTTTTTCGTTGCACCGGGGCCGTCTTTCCGGTAAATGGGCGAGATGTTTTTCGTTGCACTGGGCCGTCTATTCAGGTAAATGGCGCGAGGTTTTTCGTTGCATTGGCGGCAGTCTTCCGGGAAAATGGCCGCGATGTGTTCGTTGCATACTGGGCCGTTATTGGAACTTACGATAAAATTACCTTGCCGGGAAAAAAACCGGCCGAGATTAGTTGCAATGAAAAAGCAAGCTTTGGCTCCGTTGCCATTGGGCCGGTAATTAAATAAAAATAGATTGCTTTTCCTTGCATTTGGGCCGTCGGACGCAAAAACGACCCGGTCCTGGTTTTAGGTAATATTTTTAAATTATTACGTTTTATTTTTGAAGGATCTATTCTATATGCAGTTTCTCTGGTGATATAAATTTTCGCTCAAGCCCTGTGTTGATGTGTAGTTATGTTTATGTTATGTTATTTCATTGTCGTCCGTGGTACTTTTTACAATTTCATAAATTTCGAGTTCCCTTTTAAATCATTTTTTTCTTATCGTTTTATATACGTTTAATGTTTGTAATATACGATCGTTTCTGCTACGTTCAACATAATTCACGATTTATTTTGTTCATTTCCTTAACGCACCTTTCGTTGGAAGATTAGAAAGTAATTGCGGTTTATCGAGAGTAGGATAGAATTTTCAATTTTTGGGGGTAATCTAGTTTCAATATCCGTGTTTATATAGGCTAACGTTCACTTTCAACATACTTTCATGACTAATGCTAGTTGTGTATTTTTAATAAATTTTCGTTGGGATCTTGAACATCAAAAAAATTTTTAAAGCATTTGTTCCTCGTCTTCAAGTTTATATGATTAGCAAGTAAATGCGGTTGGTCTGGATTATCGCAATTAAACCTTTTAACATTTTATTGGGATAGATAATTTAAAATTTTATTATTATAATTATATTGTCCTGCCTTGTCCGCAATTGAGAGCCGTGAGAAGTCTGAGAACAAACACAGGGTGGTCAAGTTTGCAACCAAGTGTGACAATTATAATAGGGAACTATGACCGGGGGCCACTGGTCAACATGGTCTGGTGAATAGATTAAGTACCGAAAATAGACACCGAAGATTCTCCAAATCAAACTGTTGTGATTGAACTCATTTTGAAAATAGCTCATCCGGCAAACACGTATCTTTGCTTATCTCTTTACTAGATGAGAGGCAATTGGAGGACGGTACGTACCTATAAGTAATGAGGACCCTGACAAATTCGCCGAGAAATGTGACATTAAACCGATGTAGAACGAGGCGATTTGGAACTCGGTTGAAGCGGATAAGGGGGTAGGTTTTACCAGTGATTTTGTTATATATCTGGCCTGTTTCATAGGTAGATCACTTTTTGGTCAACCAGGGGGTCCATTTTTTCAAACAACAGTAACAAGCTTTCATGTTTATTTTCCGGTGTGGCGTCAACATTTAAATGAAAAGAAGAAATAGGTTCTGGAGCTTAATCTCTTCTCCTTTAATTGCTTTTTTTGATCAGAAGTATAAAGATTGAGCAATGTGGTTGAAAATACAATAATTTGAAAGGGAAATTATGTGTAAGAACCAAAAGAAATTAGACTTGTCCTACTCATTTATTTCTTACATGCGGTTTTTTTGGCAGCTCTGGCTGAAATATGACATTTAAAACTTAAATATTTTGGCCTTTTTTATAACACTTTTTTACATCTATTTTTGTTCGGCCAAACCGAACAGGTTTTTGACATAACATTTTTTCCAAAAAATAAAACAATAGTAGAGAGTTGAGGTTATTTTTCCCATAGATTAATTATTCCCTAGTTAGTAAAAGATGTGTGTGAAATGCCAGGAATTCTTACTCAGCGTGAAATTTGCCGAAATAAGCCTTATGAGTTTGTGCCTAGTGAAGGGACGTGACTGTGAACGGAATTTTGGACCAAAATCCTATCTTTTGGCCATTGAACTTAAAAACAAAAACCTATTTTTTTATGCTTTTTCCCAAGAAGTACTTTAACTAATTCACATAAAACAATTCTTGTTTAACCTTACTGTTATGTTCTTTTTTTCTAATGTTCAACGCTGTTTAATTGTGTCTTGTTGCTTGTAGTTTACTGCTGGTGGGCAGGACTGGTTGACAATGTGTCGCATTGTGATTAAACGTAATACATTTTTGAAAACAGACTAAAACTGACAACACTATCACTTCAAAGTTTCATTCACAAACCCATGCAACAACTTTAAACATACTAAGAAAATCGAAGCTGGCCGACCTATTATTTTACAAGCAAGATAATTAGAACAGTAAAGCTGCTGACGTGACAAACCTGCGTACTCCTGCGGAAAATTCTCATTTGTAAAGCAAAGACACATTAGAATAGTTGTCAAAAACTATATTAATTGATCAGTATAGTGAAAGTACTCTTGCAAAATAGTCTCATAAAGATGGAGAATCATGTCATACACGAGCAGCCTCGAATAAAGGCGGGACGTAACAATTTTGTGAACGGATAAGGAAAAAAAATGTGAAAACAAGGATTCAATTAGTGTAACTTTGTAAGTTTTATAAAACCAGACATCTAATTTTTTGTATTGTATAATTCTTGAAGGGTTATTAATGTAATATGAATTAAAATAACCACAAATATAATCTTTGGTGTATTTAGGTAGTAATGAATTACTGTATACAAAGTGAACGGAAAATGGCACGGTCCTGCCACAACTTTTGAACATGGTTCTAAGTCCTTTAAAAGGCTTTTTTTTTTTTTTTTTTAATTTTGCACATTTTTGAAAAGCATTCACTAAAATCTCTCAACAAAATAAAACAATTTCAACACTGATGGGCTCAACGGGTTTAATGACAGATTAAAAACAAAAATACATGTTTTCCGGTTGACAACCTGTTGACCAGATTTTGACAATTGGGACTCTGAGTGTCCCTGAATACAAAGAGAAGGAACTTGGTTCAGATAGTGGAGGTAGGCCTGTAGGGACCTAAGTGTTAAATGCCCACAATGATTTCAGCCCCTCTATTTTTTACACAGGGTGGGGTCCCAAAGTGTAGACTGCTAAAGTTGCATCTACATATGCAACGGGCCATATTTATATATATGTTTCAACAAAGAATGTTTCGCATGATTTTAATGTTTGGACGTGTCGCTGACAAAGTAACAAAGCCTAAAAATTGGCATGGTTTTGTTTTGACGTGCCGGTGATCGAATAAGCCAAGCTAAATGTATAAAATTCTTTTTTTAAGCCTCTTAATGAATTTAATGTTTGACGTGCCGCCTGATGACCCAAGTACACCAATGCACTAAAATTGAAATGTTTTATATGATTGCACACTTGATGTAACGTTGTGTGTTGTATGTACAGGTATGTGTGTGTGATATATGGATTTCAACAAAGAAAATGTCTGGCATGGTGGGGGGGGGTTTTTTTTGACGTGGCGCGTGATCAAATAACCAAGCCTAAATGTTATTTAAAATGGTCTTTTTTTTAAGCCTTCGCGGACCGGACATGATTTTGTGATATTAACCAATTGACTCTCTTTTGACAGAAAACCAGCAGAAAAAACATACTTCAAGAAGAAGAAGCAAACGTCAAAGATACTCAAGTAACTCGGCTAAACGGAAGAAGATAGCACCCGCCGCTACAAGTTACACCTAAAACAAGCTTCAAGAGAAGACGGCCCGGGAGAGGTTCTAGAAGTGACCATTCAGAAAAATGTAAGTTTTTGTTTTAGAAATTATTGTATATGTATTTAAAACAGGCATATTTGTCTGTAAAATATATTCAAGATGAAATTTTGATTAATTAAGAATAACTTAATAAAATAAGTAAAATTTTGTTTTAGAAATTATCTGTATAGGTATTTTATTTAAAACAGGCATGTTTTGTTTACAATATTATTGATGTGTTTACGGACGTCACCATCGCCTGTGGTCCCTCCTGTTCTGCAACAAATTATTTTTTTCCCCTTGTTTATTACTATAGGCTGCGCATGTAGAGACAAAGGAAAACTGATAGATACCTAGCCGTCATCAGATTACCAGTAGAGAAGGACCACGTCTACATGGTTACTGACAACGAGAGTATTGAATCCCCCCATGGATTCTTATCATTACAAGCGATCCCGACCCACAGTGAATTTCACGTAGTACTTTTTATAGATTGAACGCAGTTCACCTCAAATCCTAAAGAAAAGAAGACCGGGATCAGCAGGAAGGCAGCAGAGAAGGCAGCAGAGAAGGCAGAGAGAAGAACAAAGCGGAGCAAGTAAGTGCAACAATTGTTAATAATATTGTAATTATAAATAATTATATTGTTAATATTAAGTTTTTTTTTTTTTTTTTTTTAAAAAAAAAAAAAAAAGGACTTTTGTTTGGGTGGTTGTGTGAGAAGTAATGTGAAATGAAATTGCAAAGTTTTAAGTGTGTGTGAAAGGCACCTAAGTTTTAATCGGGTTTGCTGTATTTTTGTGGATTGCATATTTATAAGTTAATGAGGATTTATGTTATGTTGGATTTTTTGAGAGAGAGAAGAAGTTATTTCACGAAAAATTTATTTGTTCTTCTGTTCACACAGGAAACTACAAGTGAGCAAGCACTGATACACCGGACATTTTTCCTGGGGATGGGATGACATCTGGTTTAGTTAATAGATATGGTAGATATATTTTTGAAAAGTTCCTGGATATAGTTCCGTATATCTGTTATTATATCCGATATTAAAATATTTGTGGAATAAACTTGTACAGAAAATGTTGATTATTAATTTTTTTCAGTGGTTAATAACGCGACGGTGAGCTTCAATCAGTAATTTTATCTTTGAAAAACACAACGTCTGTCAATTTTACGTAAATACGAAAATTTCAATATGGATTGGTTGATGAAAACCAGTTTCCATATTCTCTCAACACAGGGTGTCCCGGAGAGATGTTTGGGAGACGGCTAACTTGTCGACCATCGGTATTGGCAAACGTGCAAACGGTGAGTATTCGCATATTAAATTTATTTAATCAACACGAAGTATGTAATACTGTGCATTTAAAAGTATTTGGCCGATGCGATGTATTATTCGTAAATTTTACATGTATATTTCTTGTCAGGCCTCTCGAGTGCTCCGTCGGCATAAATACATACGACGAATAATAATGCTAAATCGCAAATTAGCAAGAAATATTTTTGATGATTGTACTTTTCACTAAATTTGATTTTTCGTTCTTTCAGGACTCTGCTGCGTCCTTGCTGGACACTTTGGGAGTCGAACCCAATAGGCAAGTATTTTCTTCGTTTGTCAGAACTGCGGCTGTCAACGTAGCTCATAAACTGTTGAAAACCGTCAAGGATCAGCAAGAACAGATTGAATACCAGACAGACAACTGTCAGAACAGGATATTCGACTCGGCTATCGAAAGCCGGCTTGCCGAGCCGTCTGTCCAACCCCAGCCAGATCCTTAACAGTCGAATCCAGACACTGCTGCGACTCCGCCCCGCCCGACCACCACAAGTGCCGCCCACACCAGTGCCCATTCCAGGCCCCGCTGCAGATGGGATATGGGGAGGGGGAAACCTGTGGGAAACCCGAGACGACGAAGGGAAAGTGACACAAGTTAACGTTTGCCGGGAAGTGATGGACTTTATGCTGTGTTTTATACCAGGGAAGAGCTAAGTGGTCGCGAACTTGTAAGAAATGAAGCATGTTGCACCTCGGAAGAAAGGATCGGCCAGAACGTTAATGGGAAGGGGAAACCACCACTAGACCCTATGAGCGTCAGGGCTTTGAGATCGCCGTTTTGAACTCGTTTGCCATGTCCTACAAGAACTTCGCGCCAGAGTGGACTAAGTGTGTTAGATTTGTGGATGCTGCAACCGCGACGAATTGACGAACAATTCTGATAGGACCGACGTACTCGGAAAGACTGAACTGTTTGAACTGAGGATTCCGAAAGACTGAAATGTTTGAACGCGGATTTTCCGAAAGACTGAAATGTTTGAACTGAGGATTTATTATGGATTTTGCTCTGTGAACTGTTATGAGGCTTCTGATTCTGAGCTCTGAACTTGTTATACTTGATTTGTACCGAAAGACTGAAATGTTTGAACTGAGATTCCGAAAACCTGAAAATGTTTGAACTGATGATTCTGATTCTGGAGCCCTGACTTGTTATAGACTTGATTTGTACTAAAGAATGTATATACTGTTATTAGTTGTAACTAGATAAGATTTTTTTAAAGATTTTTAAACATGTTTTGTTTTAATTTAATATCATTGGTTCGTTATTTATATTAATTTAATACTTACTTCGATGTCTATAAGGGACCATTTCGGTAAGATGTTAAACATCTCTCCGTTTGATTTGATTCTAATTGTTCGTTATTTATATTAATTCATTCGTTTTTTATATTTCTTGGCATTGGTATTATTTTGTACATAAACAATATTTAAAATTTTATTGTAATTTTGTTGAGATTTTGTCACCTGTTACTTTTATTTGATTGTTCAATAGTTATATTTATTCCTACTTCGATGTTTTTTATAAACAGGGCGTATCAAACAAAACGCAACAAAACTTTTTATTTACCAAGTGTTTAATTACGATTGTGTAAAATCGACTACAAAACTAATTACTACAAACCTACCGTAATACTCGCATTTTCCTATCGTTTCTTTCGCTTCCTTTTTTAATGTTTTTTCCAAAAAAGTACAAATATTTGACATAAACAAATCAATTTTACAGACAAACACCTTGTTACGACACACCTACCGTAATACTACCGATTTCCTATCGATCTTTCCATTCGCTTTCCGTTTCTTTTTTTTATCTTTTTGGTTTCCTAAAAAGATTTTCATACATCCCTACTTTGCTTTTTTAAAATTTTTGTATTTTGTTTTGGTTGCTGAAAATATTGTGGCATAAATCCCATTACTTAGCCTATTTGCCGTTATACAGAAAAAGGTGGACTTCCCGTCATAATTAATATATTCGTTTTTTTCCCCAGGTATTACAAAAATACCTATACCGTAATACTCGATTTTCGTATCGATTTCTTCGGCTTGCATTTTAATTTTTTTATCTTTTTGGTTTCTGAAAATATTTTCATAAATCGAAAAATCCCTTACTTAAATATCATCTATTTATATATTTATGGCAACGCAGCAAACACCAGTGTTCCACCCAAGGGGTTATAAAGCGCCTAATATGGAGTCATAGGTTGTAATGGATGGACATCTCCGAACGATTTTCCAGTACGGGTCTTATGCTTTAAGGACCAATACCTGTGAGTGAAAAAAACCCAACAGAATTAAGGACAATGTGAATATCGGTTAAAAAGTTGGCTATCAAAGCTATCATGTGCTTGAATTAAATGAACATGGAATCCAGAATGTCCGCGATCAAACCACTCGCGAGATGCTTGAAAGGAAACTAAGTGTAATGGTGTTAACCGAATCATATGAGGGTCCACAACAATCGATATTGCCACTTGACATCATTATTGATTTTAGCCAAGTATTTATTTATTTATTTATTTATTTGAACATACGCTTTTGTATCATTCGGCACTCGTCTACCCGACGTTCCGTTCCTATAATACATTTACAATCAGAAAGTACATGCAAGTAAAAGCACAGAAAATAATACATACAATAAAATACAAGGAACATTAAATTAACATTAAAGATGAAACGGGCACAGCTAGTTCAGACATTGTAACGTTAAGTCCATCAGGTAAGTATAATCCGTGATTGGTCACAACCTTATATACATTTACAAACATTACAGTTGCCATCTGTCTGGTTAGGCTTTTTTGGTTTTGCTGGATCGGCAATTTCCCCCCGTTAATTTTGAGGCAGAACCAAACATACATTACATGTATCACTGAACCAGAGGATTTCACACGCATAACCAATGACTAATTTCAAAGCCCGGGATTCAAAAGTCTCTTTGAAAATTGTACAATCTATACATGTGGCGATTAATGATTACTACAGGGAGGGATAACTTGGTATTTTTAGCTAGTATCAGGTGATTGTCACAACCACACTATGACGGCCGGGAGTGCCCATAGATAATCGGCGGCCGTCGGATCGGCCGAGGCTTCTTTGCCTAAGATTTCCCCGCGAAACCACCGCGATTTCCTTCCCCTCATTTCCTCGCGATGATTTTGCGGGTTCACCGTGTTTTCACGCAATTTTCTCTTCTCGCGAGTTGCCCCCCGCGATTTTCATTTCACACCGGCGATTTCATCGCAATTTTTCCCGCGGGTGGCCTGGTTCCTTCATTTCGATCTGTACTGTAATGTACCACATACACACACCACACCATTTTTATAATTTAATAGCCTATAGGCCTATAAAAAACTCATCTGACTTTGTTCAACCTGTTGTCACACACCATGCATTTCATCCACGCCAATATGAGGCAACTTAAACATTTCTTTCGCTTTATAAAATCAGTTGTAGCCTAAATATCTGAGAATGATCGCTAATATATCATGTATATACTCATATATCAGACTGACGTCATATTTGTTTTCAATCGACATCTACGCGGTGCGGAAAGTGTGTAGTCTGTGCCACAGACTCCTGAAAAAGATTATCTAAATTAGTATTGTGCGAGAGATTAACGTTTCAGTCCGTCATATAGCGAAAGGGGTGTGCCAGCAAATGAAACTAAATCTCAAATATCTCCGAAACGAAGGTGTTTTCTATGGGATTTTTGCATCAAGAGGGCCGTTACTTATGGTTTTGTTTTAAATATTCCCGTAATTGGGGTCTGAAACCTATAGAACCTACGATCAAATTGAACGTTTTTTTTGTTCGTGTACTTCGGTGCTCCCAAACACGGACAGTGAACACGCATCGCTACGGGCGCATCCCTTTAATCCCACATTCATTTCGGTATTATTCCTCCAGTCTGAGATTTTCAAACGCTGGTTTCATTTACGTTTTTCAATTTTTAAGAAACAGGCTATACGTACTTCCGACTGCCGTAATCAACATCGTGATCACTTGTGCCAGGCACGGGATCATGCACCAAAACTTTACGTTCCGCCCAGCAGACGGCGGCGGTCGTCATGTGAACCTCTGTTGCCAGAAATTTCACACGAGGTAAAGCACCCGCCGTCCATTTTATTACACACCGTACAGCACGCGACCTGGAATTACAACCAAAACGTTGTTATACCATTTAATTGCTTTTGAAGCAGATCATGAACATATAATGGTAGAATAAATGTTACCGCTCTTTTGGAATACCATTCGAATACCATTCGTCTCCGTACGTAATTTCACACATTTTCGATAAATAAAACTGGCGAGTCATGCAGTCCTAGTAACTTTTTCGTCATCGTCTTCGTACACAGAACTTTGGATGAGTCACTTTCAAACCCTCAACACCCCCGATTTTGAATAGAAAAACCTTCGTATCGACATGGGGCACAGTCTCTCTGTGTAAATAATGTTTCACTACATATAAAGCAGTTTTTATGAGGGATGATTTATATTCGCCACACTTAGAATTCGGCACCTTTTAACATGCGGTTTATTCCGTTAACGTTGCCGAATTCGTAGCCTCTGGCAGAATACTAACAGTATTTCACTCATTTTTGTTTCCAAGCCAAAGACCCTTGAGGTCGATTTGTCAAGATTCAAAATTGAAAAATGTAGAGGTCAAAATGGATTGGGTTGTATTGAAATATTGAGAGTGGTCAAAAATGTATTGTTTCGGGCGTTTGTGGTGTTTTAACCACGAGCTTTACACGGACCAAACATGTGCATACCTCCCTACTCTATGGAACAATATTAGTTTCTTGTAGAAAAATCCCCCTCCCTCCGCAAGCCATAATTAGAAAAAATCCCACATTCGTTACTTGTGTGTTTCCCCCGGAGTTAGGGCAAAGTCAAAAAGCGCACCAGGAGGCCAACAGGGGTGTGTATGGCCCTCTAATTTGTACAATGATGGAATGACCCTTTAATTCATAATTAAGACCTTAGATTGGTAAATAAAGGAATGACCCGTTAATGGTAAATGAAGGAATGATCCCCTTTAATTGGTAAATGAAGGAATGACCCTTTAATTGGTAAATGAGGAATGCCCCTTCAATTGTAATAAGGAATGACCCTTTAATATTGGTAAATGAGGAATGAACCCGTGTTCAGTAAATGGAGGAATGACCCATGAGGTAATCATAAAGCTTACGAATACCGCAAAAATTAAAGAAAGTGTGAGGACCCTTTATTTGTAAATGAAGGGTGACCGCAAGTTTAATTGGTAAATAAAGGAATGCAGCGCACTTTACAAAATTGAGTAATGACGGATGAACCCGTAAATTCATTGGTAAATGAAGTGAAATGCCCCTTAATTGGTAATGAATGAATAACCCTTTAAGAATTGGTAAACAAGGTAGCGTGACACCTTATACAAGAGTTGGTAATTACCAGATGGGCCCTTTAATTGGTAATGAAGGAATGACCCTTTATTGTATTTAAAAAATGGTATTTGAAAAGGAAATGGGCCCGTCTGTATCCCTTAATCCCGACATACTACACCCAACTATGGGACAATAATCATTTTCTTGTAGAAAAATCCCCCTCAGGCCCCCTTGCAGCCAGATTAGAAAAAATCCCAATTCATTTAATTGGTTCCACGGACGGTAGCAACGTCAAAGGTCACCAGGAGGCATTCAAGGGTTGTGTATGCGATGTAATAATCAATGATGCCTTAGAGTCACTGCATGGGCGGGGCCCTTACTAATCTGGGCGACCCATGCCCAGAGCCAAAAAATAAGTCACCTGTTTGCAGTTAATGAATCAATTAATGCCTTGGCCAAGAGGGTTGATGGAAGTCCTTCCCTATCTGCCTTTCGGCGAGTTTGCGCAATAACATTTTCGCATTCTCGCGGTCGAAATCCCTATTGGGCGCGCCACACAAAGGCTCGACTTTGAAGCCATAATTTCAATGACTGAGTGCCGACTTAAGATATTTTGACCTTTTTTCTGAGTCATGTGATAGATTCCAGTTGTCGTCAGGCTTTTTTTTCCCTTAAGTCGGGTGTTTCTATGGGAGAAAGTGACAGAAGAAATCCCTTAGTATCAGCAATTCATTACCTGACACGCCATCAAGCCAGAGGGTGCACCAACGAGGTGACAGCTGTTTGGGTATGATCGAACCAAGAGATCGAAGGAATTGGGGAATTATTTGAATACTTTCAGCATTTATAGCACAATCCTGAGAAATTTGTGTGGTATTTATGTCTGACAATAGGTTAGTACGACGTTTTTCTGTCGATTTATATTCATAGTACATCAATGATTTGCTGATAGTGAAAATGAATGAAAGTAAACGTTGGGTCTGTGGCCTGGCATTGAGTGGCATTGGGTTTCGTAATTTCAACCTGAGACTTAGCCAATGGAATCTGCCCCCCAAAAAAACAAAATCATGCAGTACTGACTTTTTTACATGATAATCATTTTATTACTTTCCAATCTGCCACCTCAACGTCTTGGCGGATATATCGGCTCATGATAACATTGATACCAAAAGTGCTAAAAATAGCCACAAGGGCGATAGCCTTCCGACCCTGGCCTTACGGTGCAATGCGACGTGCGAGGGGAAATCGCGCTCTATCCACTCTGGCCTGGCCTATGCACTGAGAGTCACCACATAGCGTGCGGGGCTACTAAGTCAACGTTTTCAGTTAATGCTGAAATGAATATACACAACTGTAAATTGTCGGTGACCGTGTGATGAGTACTGAGGTAGGGTTCCTGGAGTGAATTTGAGACTGCACAATACTTCATACTACATACACAATGCCCCTCTCAAACAAAGCACTAATAGCGATCTCCCCATCTCAATGTCGATGTACTTGTGCATTCAGGCAGACCAACAACAGGAATCATTTCAATCGTATTGATCGGACATCTAAGTGATGTTAAGACTTAACCCGTTACTTGTGCAGTCAAGCAGATCAACTAAATAGGA
>JAMKCH010050386.1:0-10985 GCA_023653785.1 Ophioderma brevispina
AGGTGTTCTTTTTATTAAAGATATTAACATTGCGAATGGCCCGATAACTCTTTCCAAATTTCCGGAATCAAACAATATATAACTTATAGGACCTATATATTACTAGTGAAGCATGCGGGACATGGCCGGTCGGTTGTTAAACAGCTTCCGACGGCAGGGAAACGCGGACTAATGTTTGACCGCGAGATATAATGTCCTCACACCTATTGTTAGACAGCTTCTCCATGGTCTCGAATAAAACAATTGATTTGTTTTCCCCAGAGCTCGGTGCATATAAACATTACGGAGGAAAAAGGGATATACCTAAACCGACTGGATTTGGCACACAAAGAAGCTCTAGAACTCACGTGTGGGAAACTGACCAATGGCGAGGGACGAACGGCTACTTGTAAGGAAGCTCTTCGTTGTGAAAAATGGCGACATGCGATATATTTGGTTTTTATTGCCTATTTTGGCTTATGGTGCAATGATTAAACTCTAAATTTAAATTTTTGTTAATCGATACATGAAATCGTGTGAAGCGACGGTTGTCTTTTGTTTTTTAACAACAGTACTGGAAACAGCGGTGATGGCCTTAACCATGCGGTTAGAACTTGCCCCCACCAAGATCACCAGCTTTGACCACCTTTTATAGGGCTCTTGTTGAAGTCTCGCGTGTAATTCTCCAGCAAGTCTGATGACCGTGAACAGAGAATTGTCCGTGAAATGGAAAGTATCTTCCATGGGAAGCTTCGGGAAACTGTGCTGATCCTTCCTTTTTTGCCTGTATTCAATTTTTCCATTCAGCGGAAAAAGCATAAACCCCAAAACAAGGGCGTGAAAACACAAGAATAGTGCAATGGCCCGATCGCTAATAGTTCGTCCCCAGAACCTCAGATTTGGATCACATTTGGTTTCTCTGAAGATAAAGAAATCCTACTATTTTTCTTACTTAACCCGGTGAAATCTTTAGGATAACAAATGTTTGGTTGAATGATTTGAGCGAAAATGTGCCCCATTTGGTCGACAATATTAAGAGATTGGGGTTTGGGCGTCGAGGGTCTTCCCAAATCAAGGATGAAAACATTAGATAATGAAATCGGATCATTCCCTTTTTAGTATTGATCACATTAGAATACAAGATTCAATTTCAAAAGTGTCAATGTTTTTGGTAGCGAGTCCTACTCCCCTACTTCTGGTCTTAGTAGGATCCCAAAATAGGGGACATACCCACACCAACTAACCAAAAAAAAAAAATTGCAATAACTAGAGGTTTCTTGGTATTTTCTGGTAGTATAAGGTCATTTAATAAGTTGCACAAAATCGAAAGTCCCAGAAAGTGTTCAAACTATGACCATAACAAAATGGCCGCCATCACCATTTTCGAAAAAACATAAATCCTAATATCTCTGGCAATAAAAGAAGGTTAATATAAAGGACAAAAAAGATGTCACTTCTACTATTCTAGATAACAAAACCCATTTAAAATCATTTTATGAAGTTGAGATATCCCTTAACCTCAAAAATCCAATATGGGCCGCCATCTGCCACATCGAAAAGTACAAATGATGTCTCATTGGTGCCCGGATGGGCTAATAAATACAAATCAACGATATCATTTGTTCAGTTCAGTGCTCCGCTTGAGGAAGTTATCTTATCCTACGACATTGATATGCTATCGTATGCAGATGACACCCAGCTGTACTGTTCGTTCCGCCCCGACGAAAGAAACGCCGCCATCTCAAGGTTAGAGGTGCTGGATGATGTTAAAAAGTGGTTGTGGCAAATAAACTAAACTGAACGACAGCAAGACGGAAGTTCTTCGTGTCACTTCTCACTTCACTCCAACTGTTTCAATCGGCAACGTGACTATTGGACCCAAGTGCTATTTTCGCCATTACCTGAAGTCCGAATCTTGGGTTCATATTTGACCAACATCTTTCCATGAAAACACACGTCAACAAAATTTGTCAGGCTGCCACTCTCGCCATTCGTGCCATTGGACAGATCCGCAAGTGTCTTGATAGGAAATCGACGGAGAAACTCGTCCATGCTTTCGTGACATCAAAGCTGGACCTACAAGTAACGGGTCTAATTACGGCCTTCACGAGAAGAAAACTTATTTCCAAGATGCAGCGTGTCCAAAACTCTGCTGCGAGATTAGTGGGACTCTGAGCGAAAAAAACATGATCACATCAGCCAGTATCAGGAGATCTCCATTGGTTCCAATCAAGAAAAAGCATCATCTTACAAATTCTACTTGTGAATAGACAGGCACTTAATTAAACGCTTGCTCCTAAGTACTCATTGAGTTGCTCACACCTTACCTCCCTGCCACAAATATTCGCTCCGGCTCTCGTGAACTCCTTGTCGTTCCCAAAAAAGTAGAACTAAAAGGCGAACCAAAGTCATTCTGGTGATCAGGGCGATCTATATCGCTGGCCCTAGACTTTGGAACAGTATTCCAATGGATATTCGGAAGGGGAGGAAAGCACGTTCTGTGGAGCAGTTTAAATCATTGGTGAAACATACTTGTTCAATGGACATCGACTGTTGTCCAGTTTCTCCATCTCACATGGTATTGCCATTTTGTTGTTTGTATCCAAATTCGTCATAGTTGTATTATGCCCTTTTCGAAGCCTCACATATTGCAGAGGTTTTTTTCGTGTTTCTGTCCATGACTCGCCCTTGCCCACCTCGTGCAATATGTCTGTGATACTCTTTAATGCATTTATATAGTGTACTTACAAATACTGTACTTTTGTTTGCGTGTTGTAATATTTATTGTATATGAAAATTTGGAATTTTGTGTATTTATATTTCACAAGATAATCTTATTCTTGCAGTGAGAGCCATATCTTGCCATCTGTTTTTCTCTCGTTCTTGTGCAGTATTACATTCACCTGTGCCTCTATACCAGGTTTTAAGATTTAATGTATTGTTCGTATAATTTGTATTAAAATTTTGGTTTTTGGTTTTTTCTAATTCTTTTAAGTTTTATTCAATTTTTACGGGTTCTGTATTTTTTTATGTTTAGGTTCTTATTGTTCAGCGCTTTGAGGTTTTGGTTTTTCATTAAGGAAAGCGCTATCTAAGGGCATTATTATTATATTATTATTTCACTACTCCTTCTAGCAACCCAAATCATTAAAATGGGTTGGTTTATTAAGTTAGATCATATTGGCCTCTATAGCCAATATGGCTTGCCATTCTGCCCTGGTGAAAAGAACGAATTCTTCATCTCTGAAAAACCAGATGGGCAAAAATGAAAAACAAGTGTATTTTTTTTATTAATTGCGGTATAAGAAATTACATAGATGTTTGTTTAAAGTGATTTTTGGGGAATTTGTCCAAAATTTGTAGCCATGTTGATTTTTTCAGCTATATAAATCTATCACCATTTAAAATGTGGTAATTTACAGGTGTAAGATTTGTGTATTTTAAGCAAACAGAAAGTACAGCTTCACACTATTCACATCATCAGCAAAATGTGGCAGAGACACTTGTTTGCAAACAGACGATCGACCACACTCTTACTATTTAGCCTTGGTTCATCATTGAGACTGGTTCTTTATTATGTTTCACATCGAATTTACACAAAGCTGTGTCCCCTTCCATTCTTCTGCAGGTACCATTTCATTGTAATGCTCCTGAAGAAACAATTGCATGAGATCATTTCCTGTGGCAACTCTGGTGCAGGATTGTGTGTCATCACGAGAGGAAGGAAACAATTTCCCCTTGTACTATCAGGCCCCAGTCCAGTTGAATTTTGACCATCGTCTTGCCACATTCAACTGCATGAGCTGGTATTGTTAAATAGTTCTCCTAGAGTGGAGTATTTACAGTGGAGGTGTTTTTGGTGAGATCTTTTAGGTTTTAAACACCGAAGAGCAGTTAGATCAAACACACCCCTTCCACCGCTGTTCTATGAGGAGGCTCATGAAACTACTTTGCAAACTGATGCCTAAAACTCAGGAGTATAGACCTTGTCTCCGGCGGTCAGTACGAACTCGTGACCTCGCAGTTGAGACCCCTAGTTTACAGTAACTGAATCCAGAGGGTCGACATTATCTGAAAACCTGTACGTTATCATTGACCGGCCCTCTAGTTTCAGAACGGAGCTATGCCGGGATAATGAACGGATAATAAAACCAGTATTCCTCCTCGATTTACAACAACCAAAAGCAAAAGTTACCTGAAAAATTCACGAATACGAAGAAATTCTACCTACCTTGGCTTCCATTATGTTGCAGTTTCAAGCTTGTCCACCACTTAAAAATCATGTTTTTTGACTTATTTTTGAGGACGATCAAACCAAGATTGGCAATTTTATCCTAGTCGGCATGCAGCAAGTGGGGTAAAGGTCACGTCATTGGTCATACCAGGGTCATACAAGTGACAAATTTACGAGTATGTATGGGTATTGTTTTTTGGAGTGTTTGAACGCGACTTCAAACGGGTTCGCTGCGGTGTCGGGCCAGGACATTGTGAACGCACGGTAGTATCACGGCCCGTCCGTTTTTTATATGAAGATAAATCAGATTTTTTTGGATGCTATTTTGGAGCAGAGAAATAGTAACATGATATCTTTTTTGATGGAAAGAAAGGAGGGTAGATTTTTTTTTTTTAAACTAAGATACTATTTTTTGGGCGACTCACTATTAAATAAACAGTTGTGTTTGCATTATGTCATATCCATTGCCATGTAGCTAATCTATCCCACGGGCGTATTGATTTTGAAAAGGAAATCTAAATGTCCCCTGGAGAGAGTGAAATCACATTTATCAAAAGCACTTTTTAACAGGCTAAGTTTACCTGTTTAGTTGAAGGTTTCCAAAAAAATTAAAAATGTGATTCCATCAATTTTGTGGTAGAATATAGCTTTGGACATAAAAGTAGGGTCGCTGGAACTGAAATGGTCCTAAAAATTAGGGTCTTAGAGGCGGTCACTACCATATTCTCATCCGATGTGAGAACCCCCCCCCCCCGGATAATACCTAGTGCTTACGGAGAAAGGATCCAAGTCGCCCACTCCTTGTCAGAGAAGTTTCTTTCACCATGGGCCCAAGTTTTGGAATGATCTGAACATGCTGTGACTTGTGCCTCATTGTCCGTTTCCTCTTTCAAGGCACGTTAGGACACTCCCGGTCTAAGTTTTTTCCGTTTTGGTTTTGTCTTGTTTTACATTTTTCTTCATTGTGTTTCCCTTTATTCATTTTGGTGTTTATAAGGCTTCCCTTTAATTTAGTGCTTTATCAGCACTATTGGGCTCGTGCCCTGTGCTTTTTGCCAAATGTTATAAATACATAATCAATAATATAATAAATTTGTCCCCTAGAAAATTCCTTCGTGTCTTACCCACCCCACCCCCATTTGTAAAAGGTCTGGTTATGCCACTGTTTGTAATACCTATCAGATCAGACACCTGTAATTGTGAAGTTATTTTTATTAGTAAAAATCTGTTTCGCAATCACAAATACCACTTGCGCTATATGGCTATGCCCATTTATTTTCTAAACGGCCTGTTAAAAGATACACGTTCAATAATAATACGAACGCTATCCACGTTCAATCCCAACTCCAAACAGACCAAATGCAGCGAGTTCCTTTTTTGAGTTCAATACGCTCGTGGGATAGCTCTAGCTACCTAAATTCCGTAGCAGGACAAGGTCGTACGTAGGTCAAAAATTGGATGTCAAACATCTGATAGTGAAAACATGCTCTCAGTAATTCGGAGGCCCTTATATTTACATATAAATTTTTTATCGCCTGGAGGGACATATCAAAAATGATGGTACAGAGTTTGATGGACGAGTATCTAGAGCACAAAAGGTGGAAGTGTTATTTGGATAATATAGTTTTAGGTAAGGTGTACGCAGTATGAACAGGCGTTGGCATTCGCAAATTTCGACATGTTCGGTTATAGTGACATTCAAGTTTACCGGGCCCCGGCGGTACCAAACAGAGAGTCAGTAGATGATAACGGTAGTGTTAAAAGATAATGTTGACCTCTGGGGTTGGTTACCCAGAACTATTGACCCTAGATCTAACAGGTCACCAGCAGAGATCATTTATTTCTTCAACTGCTCCCCATCTGGAATGCCCTTCCTGACACATTCCGCTACTATAATCCGTCCGTAGGTTAATCGCTATCTTGGCACTAAGCCATCAGTGGTTTCTACCAGATGTTAGTTTCTTCTGCTGTTAATGCCCTGTTATAACCTTTACCATAAAAAGACTCCGATCTATGACCATTGAAACAGGGACAACTTGCATTGTAACTTCCACCGTGCGATTCGATTCCACATGGGGGGGGAGTAAAAACTCTGGACAAGCTCGTAACAACAGGGTCACCATGAATACTTTAAAGAAAATAGACTTCTTTTCTTGCAACCACAAATATTCATGATTATTCAAAGCATAATTATCAGACTGTAACGTGTCCATTTCAATCAATGTTAAAGAGAACTCCGTCCAACATAGAATCTGTTTGGCACTGTCTCAGGCACAGCAGCCCCTCTGACTAGGACCTCATGTTCATATTGGCCCTCAGTAAATTATCATTGAACAGGGTCACCATTGCATTGACAAACCTTCATCTTTCAATCACGATCCAACATGGGAGTACAAAACTCTGGAACGAAGCTCGTAACACAGGGTCACCATGATTACTTACTTTGAAGAAAATAGACTTCTACCAACGCACAAAAATTCATTAGTAGTATCGGCACCGAACATGGCGCATGGGCACACCGCAGTTAAAGCAAATTTATCCAGCTTGTAAGTGCTTCATAGTCATATACACAGATGTGTTCACTCTTGTCTCCTGCCAGACTTAAAGTAAAGGTCATTACATCCTCTTCATGCAAGGATTAGCATAGATGCTTGTCTTTTCTCCAATATGTTGTGTTGAACTTAATTATGCCATGGGTATTGTCTTTTTTGCTATATCAAATCTGCATGCTCCTTCTCTTCTGCCTTCGGTCAGCCATTAGTTTAGTGAGAGCCTGCTATCCATATCATTTGAGAGAATGATCTCTTTTTCCGCGCAGGCAAATTTTGTTGCAATTTGTCTGTTTACCTATTTTGCGATCTTAGTATTGCGATGTTCATATTTGTTGTCTTTTGTGTTAGTTCACCAATCTATCGCATTGAACCCACGATGCTTTGAATAGTGTTGCAACTGTGAAAGATTAAATCATCAATAACCTTCATGAATGAAAGAGAAAAATACTTGGCAAAACCCGCTTGCATCCAGTTGAACAGTCATTCTCGCCTTCACAGAGAAAATGCTTGAGAAACATTGCACCGGAGAAAATGCTGGTGAGGATGTCAATGAAAAAGATCTGTTCCAAGTGGCAAAGATACAGTCAAACAAATGGAAAACAAGCTCACTTTTCTAACATAACTACAAACGGAAAGCTAAAGTCCAGACCCTTGTATCTCCTCGCGGGGTGTCAAGGTAACGCGATGACCAAGCTCTGTTATTTCAAAGATTCCTGTTTAGTATCGATCAATCGGATAACTGTCTCTATATAAGGTGCTTTGCCATGAACTGTCATCATATCCACCATCCATTTTAGCCAGATGTAACCAATAAAGGACATCACTTTCTGAGGCCAATTACGAACATGTGTCCGCGTCAGATGACAGTTGGCACTCTGATTATTAATCTCTCTTTCCCATTGACGCATTATGGCAAAGGCATCCGTTGTCTTCAATTGATACATTGTTGAGGTCAAACACAAAAGACCGCACACATGAACGTGCGGAACTATTATCGTCAAACTGGTGATCGCAAACGAGGTAGACAATGATATCAGATACTACAATTTTGTCTGAAAAAAAAAAGAAATGCAGATGTTGTATAGCAAAACAGCGTTCCAGGCATAATTTAGGTCAGCAACTCAAAATTGGAAAGACACAGATCCTTGTTTTCTTTTGATACTACTTCTCCAATATGCATGTAAGAGCGCTGTCATGATCTTTACTTTGGTCGGCAGACAAAAGAGAAAATGTGCGTATGATATCAATCTTCAGGGGGGGGGGGTGAAGCCTTATTCAGTAATGACATTTGCTCCAATCTGTTCTTTGCAATGCATTTTCAGGTTTCGATAACTACTTCAATAATATTGGTGTTAGCAAAAACTCTGTTTCCTTTCCTCAAAGTCATGTGCGCATGGTAACCCTGTGTTATGAGCTTGTCCAGATTATTTTGTACTACCATGGAGATCGCTGATTGATAGAGATGAAGGCTGCAACCACTGGTGTCGCTGTTCATGATCAGCAATGATCAGGTACCTTTCGCAAAAAAGTTTTCACATTTTTCACAACAGCTTGTGGACATTCATGCAAAACATGGACCAAGTTTAAAAGCAGTCCGATCTCAATGATGTGAACTGACACTAAATAAAGTGGCTAATAGTGTGGACGATCTCATCTACTGCACGCATGTTTTGGCGACAACTTTGGTGATGAGGAGGTGAATAATGTGAAATTGTGCTTTCTGTTCAAGAATTTCACATTAGCACTGTAAATAACCATAATGTGTAGATTTTGTAGTCTGATAAAAAATCAATATGGCGCACTAAAAACCCCAGTTTAATTCGAAGGGATTTCTAATACCGGAATTATAGGAAAATGGCATCAATCATTTGTCCCTGTAAGATGGATGATGCTAAATAGAAGGATTGATGGTTTATTTTTTTTAAATGGCAGACATTGGCATTTTTTATAAGACTCAAACTTTACAACAACCATCTTAATGTATTTTCTTATGCTTCTCCAATTAATAAAAAATATATAACACACCCATATTTTTGTCATTTTGGGTTGGGCCATGTGGGAGCCAAAATAAAAGATTTGTACTTTTAAACATGGTTGATGGTCACCCATATTTGATTTAGAGGGCAAGATGATATCTCAACTTCATAAAACGCGCATTGTAATGGCTTGTGTAATGCTAGAATTAGTAGGAATGACATCTTGTTTGTCCTTTAGGGGTCACAATCCGGTATCAGCATACAAATTTTGTACTTTCCCAAAGGCGGATGGCGGCCATATGGGTTTAGAGGGCAAGATGGTATCTCAACTTTATAAAGCCCATTTTAATGGATTTGTAATGGCTAGAATTAGTAGCAAATGACATCTTGTTTGTCCTTTTGGCCATCCGTATCAAGATAGCAAGAATTTGTACTTCCAACATGGCGGATGGCGTCCATATTGGATTTAGAGTTCAAGAGAATCTGCCAGCTTCATAAACTGATTTTAATGGATGTGTTTGCTAGAATTAGTAGGAAAGACATCTTATTTGTCCTTTTAGGTCATTTATTGCCAGAGATATCAGATTTATGTTTTTTCCAAAATGGCGTATGGCGGCCATTTTGTTTGGATATCATAGTTTTGCACACTTTCTTGGACTCTCGATTGTGTTCAACTTTTGATATAGTTGTTAAGCTGACGTCTTATACAACCAGAAAATGCCAAAAAACCGGTCCGTTGGCATTATTTTGGGTCATGTGCTAATCTTTACTCTACTATCTATTATGTTCTCCATGATGGCTTTTTCATGCCCATGTTCCTCTAGGAACTCCTCCGAGTCCTGTTGTATAAACGACTGGTAATGGAGACTAATAATATCCCTCTGAGTCAGGTATTTTGAAATTTTGTTAATCTTGGACAAGTTGGTTCGTATTAGGGCTTTATATGCGGCCATTAGGGGGTCAAAAATGTGGCAGCGCAGTAAATTAAAAAGGACAGATTCCGCAAGGGTGCAGAGAGGGCCGTCAGCCTGAGTTATTTAGGATTTTAGTTTTTTATATTTTGTTTTTTATATACATTGGATGCATCGTGCTGGTGAGTGCAATATTCCAAATACATAAGTTTGATTTATGTTGAACCTACTGTGCCCTGAATCCGACGACAGAGCCGAGGATGTGGGACAGTCTAATGTGCATCGTGGGGGGGGGGGTTTTCGTTGTATTTTTTGGTATTGACATCAGGGAAATCAATACTACCCTATTTGGATAAACAAGGTAATAAAAAACCGCTAAAACAATGACCGAGCCAAGATAATGAGGGTGTAATACAACTGTATGGAGTGACGATCACGTGCCCAAGTTGTGATTCCTTTTGTGCTTCCGAAGCGTTCAGTAGTCCGAAGTGAGTGTCGTTGTCAGAATTGGCATAGGGGTGCCATTGGTCTGAAGGGCAATTAGTCCAAATTGCGCATAGGGTATGGTCCGAAGGGCATTAGTCCGATATAGCATAGGAGTCATTAGTCCAAATGATAATTAGAGTCATTGGTCCCTAACACTACCCTACTGCCTAACCCTAACCCCAAACGTAACCTTAAACCAACCTAAACAACAACCATAAGGATAGGGCCAATGAACCTTATATTCAATTAGGACCAATGAACCTTACACTCAATTCGGACTAATGACCCTTCCGACCAATGAAAATTATGTTCAATTCGGACCAATGATCCTATGCAATATGGGACTTATGACCCTTTGGACCAAGGAACCTTATGTTCACTTAATTTGGACTATCGAATTTTTTTTTTCATCGGACTAAGGGGACCCCTATGCTTAATTGGGACTAATGACAATTTGGACAGACTAATGGACTAAGTATAATTCCGGAGAAATTACCATCAGATCAATGAACCTTATGCTAAATTTGGACCAATGACATTCAAAATAATGAACCTTTGTTACCAGGAATAAATGTCCTTGGAACACGAGCAGTTTGTTTTTTTGAAAGGAGTAAAGATGGTGACTACTTTTTCTATTATTATTATTAAATTAATTACTAGATTATTTTTTTTTATATGTGTTTTTACGTGTAAGAATCACCAAGAAACGGTCATTACAAATCAACAGAAATCAAGGGTGAAAAATAGTAAGAACTAAAATTACACAAATTAGTGACAATGGACCCTGGAGTATTCAAGAAAGTTAAGACGAGAGTTAATAAGGTTTATCGTAGATAGACACCGCACA
>JAMKCH010050387.1:0-10244 GCA_023653785.1 Ophioderma brevispina
AGCGTTTCCGGTGAAATTTTTACAAAATGAGCATAGATCATCTTGTACAATCCGCATCTTTACTAATAACGTATTTGTAGCAAGAATTCCTTTGATTAATTTCTATCATTGACACCATCTATCTTAGTATCGACTGAAACTTAAAATTTATATCCCTGGTTTGGTCTCAAGTGATGCCCATTGTTTTTCCATATTTTTCCTATTGGGAAACATTTCACCATAGTGTATGGTGTTTTCAAACCCCCCTTTATATTTTAAACCCACCCTTTATATAAAACCACCTTTATATCGTTGAAGTCATAACGCCACCCTAAGCGGTTTTGGCTTTGGCAAGGGAAACGACGAACTGCGATCAGTAGGTCCTACATGTTATTCTGATTATGAATGATCATAAAAATGGAAGTCCATTGCGCAGTAAATATTGTAGGGCACATAGTCCCTACCCAACATATCACTACTATATGATCTCCATGTTAGATTTTTTCTTAGCTTTTTAATCTTTTCAGAGGCGTACCTGGGGTGTCCAAATGCCTAGACTCGGTCCCTTTATCATTCATGACATTACCACCATAGGCATAGCATACGGCATACCAAGTAACTTCTTCATAAGTGGTCTCCGTTTGAAAAACAAAAATCAAAGTTAGCTCTATCAGCTGCAGGTTTGAGATTCCGATTTCATTCTTGAATATATTTTTCTTACTAGAAACGCACTTGGTTTAAAGAATTCAATAATCAATACATTTCACAGCACAAATATGCCAAATACATCAAATGTTACCGAATTTGGCACCCTTGACGAAGCAAATTTGCACCCGGAAGTACCGTATAGCCTCTAAGAAACGCCCCGGGGGCGTTGCATTTTCAAAAGGGGGGGGCGTTATTGCGTCTTTGTTTCCATTTAATTTACATTAAAAAACATCGGCATCACCCTCTGCAGAGCTGCAAACTTTTACAATTACCTTCAGTAACTCAGAAATACGTATTTGAGGTCCCGTAATTTGTTCTGTGAGTTTCAACCTTTTTCGCAAATTGAACGCCCTACCGCTTTGGCAAAATAATGTACAATTCGCGGGATGATTCGTTTTTACCTTACCTGTCTCCCGTGAGTTTAGTCTACTTTGTTCGATCACTCCAGCGATCATGCAGTGGCAAAATCCAGGCTATCACACTAAGGACCGCACAATTACCAATCCATTTCCAATTTGAGCTGTCTATATCCCTCTTTAAAACATTGTTTTCTTGCTGATTTCTTTCCTTTACTACCACTAATTTTATCTTAAATATCACTTTCCATAGTTGCTCAATGGTACATAGCGACCAATTTGAATCGCAAAGAGAAATACCTGCCGCCGAAACGCTGTGAACTACCATTTTGGATTGGCTGGTACGACTGAATTACGTATTTGGTTTTACAGAGCTTCCAATTTAAACAACAGCTATTTTACGATGTAATTACCGACCAAGTCAAGGATATCGATGGGTCATTATTTATGTCATTGGGGTTCAAATAGTAGTCTATTACTGCAGCTGTTTATCAATCAAGGTTATATATTATTATTTGCCTCTCTTAAATCCATATTTTTAGGGGGAATTAGGCATTTCGTACTTCGTATTTTGCAACTTCAAACTATTTACAAAATATAGAATATCCCTACTAGGACAAGTTGGCAGCTCCCTTATGGCAATGTACCGTGCTCTTCAGAAAATGGGATATCAAAAAACATGCTTGTCCTTTCTAATATATGGCCTAGCACACAGACGAAAAGTCCTGATATTTTACCGCTATATAATCTTATTAATGTATTCCTTGCACAAATATTGGCCTTAGAAGATCGTTTTTGCAAATCTACACTTACAAAAGGGTATCTGTGTTGTAATTTAGCAGTGTACATGTTTGGGTTGTGGCAAATTGTGGTTTCAGGCCGACCTTCGGTAATCAAAACGTGGGGGCGTTTATTTAGGGTTTTTAATTTTTCATGTAAAAAGTAGTTGGGGCTTTATTAGAGGGGGGCGTTTATTAGAGAATATACGGTATAATAATCGCTCTATCTTTTGCTACCAAAACCCAAAATTAAAGTTTTAAAGCACCATTAGCACATGAACCAACCCCCATTAATACTGAACCACACGCTAACATGTTGCATTTTCTCCTGAAATTCCTATAGCGCTACGGTAATCGTGAATACCAGGCGGCTTTTCACTGTCTTCTGTTACGGGCGGCCATGTGTAAACGATTGCCCCACTGAAAGCTGGGAATTATTTCACACTGTCGATGAAATTGCGGCGAAATCTCAAGCTGGCTTGGTATTCAATCACATCTAATTTAGTATTACTTGAGAAAATACCGAATACTATACAATCACTACAAAAATATTATTTTTTCTTCTTCATTTGATATTGACATGACAGAGTGGTATAGTACGATTTTACAGTATACCAAAAGACGCACACCTGTTCCGCGTTTCGCAAAGAATACGGAAAAAAAGGAGCGGAATCGGCTGATTTCATTGGTTTCAGAGCTTTTCAGCTAGTTACAGATGCGAATTACATGCTTCTTAATTTTTTGCACTCTTTTTTAAGAATACACGCATTTTAGTTTGAACTCCCCCAACCCCACTCTTTTTGAGGATTTGCGATTTTTCAACCCACCTTTCTAAAGCCGTCCGATGCACACTATGTCACCCTTATAAGCTCAACATTCCATCCATTTTTTCATTAATTGGATGTCTACAACCATATTATAACATTAAAAATATCTTGGGTTCCATAGTTTTACTAACCTCCTACCAATACCTATAATTGTTGGTATTGCATTGAATATTCCCAAAGGTATTCCTCCTCTGCCAAATCAAGTTCATTGGCAAGATATAGAATTTGTAGTTCACAAAGGTCAGTCTGCATTAAATCATAAACAATGTGTGGTAGTTTAAGCTTTTAAGCTCTCTATATATAATGAATTGTTCACTTTTGGGATAAAATACCACATTTTCCACAGTGTAGCATGGGCTTAAGACTAATATTTTTCAGATTGTGCCAATCTCTGGATGTCAGTTTGGCCAGGAGAGGGCGCTTCACAATGGCCACCAAAATCCCATAATATCATAAATAAAGATTCTCTTACCACTTTATGAAGCTGAAACCTGTTTGATAGGTGTATTTTCATATTATCACAGGATCACTGAGCCATTCTGAGATACAGCCAAAGTTTTATACTCCTGTGCAAAAAAAAACCCTTCTGACGGATGTAGTAAACGGGCCTCAACCTTCAATCATGGTTCCTTAGCAAATCTGAGCACTGCTAATTTCTATTCAACCTTTCTGAAATGAATGTGAACTAACCACCTTTTTCTGTAATTAATGCAGACATGTCATCCTGTTAAGCTCGTATCTTTTGTATTTGTATTCGACACAGGAATCTCAGATGACAGCGTGTTTTTAGAAAACTTATAATCATGAAGCAAAGCATATACCGCATCATTATTCAAATGGAACTTCCATATATCATCAGTTAAGAAAAGCCTACAAAGGCACAATAGTAAGAGGTGTCTTTTTGCATAGGAGTATACTTGAGGGCCCTTTTAAAAATGATAGCCAATTCTTTACTTATGTACACTGAGGATTAAATTTACAATTTTAAGAGAGTGGCTAATCCAACAACATTGATTTAGAAAGTTCTGTGTCATTGAATTTTGAGAGCCATTCAGAGGAAGCATCGCCATACAGGGTCCCAAAAAATTGTTAAAACTCTGGACAAGGGCATTTTGATTAAAACAAAAGTATGCGTGTGTCTTGTTTAAATCAATTGAAGCAATAAATGGCTTTAATTTGCTATTATTTCCTTCCAATCCGATACGTAGCAACAAAAGATATTCTGAATCAAAATATGAGAGGCCCAAAAAAATCAACTTGGTCCGATTTCTGCCTTTGAGCACTGACATGCCTGACGCAACAATAATTCAGTGACTTTAAAGCACATCTTCTTTCCATCTTAAAGGAAAAGAAATAGATATGCCGTGTTTTTCTATCAAAGAAAGGTCTTTCACCCAGTAGCGTAGCAGGGGGGGGCGCAATGTATTAAGTATCTGAATGTTTGTTGGTGGAATTTATTTGCGTCTTAACCCCTTCGTTGTAACTTTGAGCAAATTTGAGATAGGCGAAGGCGGTATGAAAGTTGAATTACTGATTAATTTTAAAAACACAAAACCAGTAATTGACTTAGACAATGTTCACAGTTTATTGACAATAAAGAAGTTAAAAACGATTGTAGGTTAATAGGCCCAAATCAATAATATATCGTAGAACTCATTTGCGTATGTTACAATATCAGTTTCCCGCAATAAAGTAAACCAAATGCAAATCGGACCACTCTGAATTGCGCTCTCCTTTTTGACGAAGCATATCTTTGTTCTAAATATCGGATTGAAATGAAATAAACGGCAGAAAAAGCTTATTTTATTTGGCTTTAAGAATATACCAAAAAAAAAACCCATGAGCCCTTTGATTTTACAAAATGGTTTTGTTCGGAGTGTTAACATTTTTGGGGACAGCCTGTATATTTTGAATATTGAATGGCCTAGACTCTTTTTAGAAGCTATGTCCTTCTCATTACTTTTTGTCCTTCTATAAATGTATGTATTGTTCACTTCAGACAATAAAAAAAGGAAAAAGAATGTCGAACCCTTTTCTCATGCAACTCTTGGCTACCCGTGAGCATAATAGTCTCAGTGTAGGACAGAGGAAACAATTCTTCAGAGGGAGCAGTTGGTGTTGGATTTAGGTGAGACTGACATGATCTCTGTTAAAGGTTGAGACTTGCTGGTAATGGCGTTTATTGGCTATAGCTCCAGCATAGGTAAAATGACTGCTTGTCTGTTGTTGCTAAAATTATAAGTAGTATGCCTGCAAGCACAAGAGGAAGTCAACTGGGTAGGCAACCACTAATAGATCGCGAGGTCTTGCAAAGACTCACGTAAAACAATTTAGGTTCTTGTTCTAATTGCTCCTGGGGCATACATGTAGGATTAGTTGATGCACTTGCTGCATACAGTGATTTACCAGAGTGAACTGTCAGGTGTTGATGAAAGGAGAATGACCTGTAAAGCTTTACTCTCAGCTAGTAGTAGATTGAAAATCCAAGTCTTATGTTGTTGAATATTACATCGAGCTCACGTCTAGTTCCCGTGAGATGAAGGGTGTTGATACTCTTTAATTTGCTCAACTATACGCGTGGGCAAAAAAACAGTTTACACTTTTTCATGTGCAAAATTTCTCAAAATTGGGTAGACTATCAAAATAGTTTGAGGGTATTTACTAACTTCCATATCTGGTTGAAAACCTGGCTGAAAACGGCATTGAAAAAACAACGCTGAAATGAAAAATGGGCCGCCATGCACACACGTAAGTCTATGGCACTCTATGGCGGTCACGAATTATATCCAAGATTGAGTACAACACATTGAAAACAACAGGCACCCGTCATGGGACCTGATATTTAATAATAACCAAAAGGTAAGAATTAAGTCATCGCAAATTATTTCAGACTGTCTAAATTTAAAAATAAAACGACTGCATATTTCTTCTTTATGATCTTGTTACCAAACCATGCAATTCGAAAATGACCAACAGAGTCGTGATCAGTCAAGCAGATAAAACATATATCTCTTGCACTTTAAAATCCTCCCCAATTGAAATCAATTTAATATTATGTAAAATAGGCATTTCACGTTCAGTTTCATGGTGAGAATAGTCTTCATTCATTTTCAAACCCGTAAACACTTCACACAAAACTAGAAGGTGGTCAGTAGTTAGTGAGTTGGCCTCCCGTTCACGCAATGGTATTGATTTCTGTTATCATAATGGTTGTCCCATTTGACTTAAACTCAAACTTTTATGTGTGCAAAGTAGTTTTTGACCATTTTCGATACAGACCGCCATTTTGTTATTTGAGCTTTGTATTCAACGTCGTTTTCACAGGTTATAAAACAAGCTATTGTAGTTGATTGGCCAGGACGAAGTAATCATGTTATAAGGTAGCTAGGATCAATCTGCAAGGCCATGTCAGTAAAAAGGAGACCCTTTCACCTCTGTTGCAAAAAAAGATGTATTAATCCTGAACTTTCATTCTGAAATTAACTTTTATTGATGCATGACTCCTAAATAGAGATCTAAACACACAGGAATACTCTTGTAGCAATTGAATACCAACATGCACTTGCACTAGTGCAATAATTTGAGAAACGACACTAAAATACTGTGTTCCCATTTATGTGCTTGTTGTGCCGGCGTAACAACAGAAAAATGAGTCAAATGACCAATATGAAATGTATCCCTTAACACTGACATGTAGGCCTAGGCGGCATAAATGGGTACCTAAAGAAATGGAAACCTTAATACATCCCGTGCGTGAACTGAGCTATAGATGAAAAGGAACCCTTTTACTGTATTTTTCTGGATAGTGATGACTCTCGATGGTTTCAGTGGTGTAACGACAGGGGGAGGGGGGGGGGGGAGTTGGCTGTGGGTCGAAACAAGTGGAGGATGTGGACCAAAAATATGTAGTTTTATAACTCTTCTTTGTGGGAAGTTAAACGCCTCGGCCAAGTCACTGGATGGTTTGAGTGGTCCCTCTAGGAAGAGGGATTGCTGCATACATGCATAAGAAGTCATGGTCGGGATGTGAAAATAACATTGGGACAATATGTGTAGCGATAGAGTTTGCACTCAGAGAGACCACTTCTTGTGAATATTGAGATTTGGCGGCACATTTGAAAGCGCCTTCTTATGAATGTATCAGTGAACCTGAAGGACAATACCCAGATCGAGCGATTGATAAAAAATACATCAATTAATCTGAAAATGTCATCTGTTCAGGTGTAATTTGTTATGTTTAGGCTATTTTGGGGCCATTTTGAAAACGGCCTCTGACTATGCAATATTAGGACAGGTACCAACGGGCACAATATCGTAAATGATTGCATTATGGGACACTTATCTCTGTGGAAAATTTTCTGCTTTTTTCACCCAAAGTGCACAATCCACGGCTTAACAGCTGTACTATGGTTTCATAACTAGGAGTGACCACCCCAAACTGTAGTTTGTGTTATATTTTAAATTAAAAAGTAATAGAAAAAAAAGTGATACACTTCATGACTATGTAAAAAATCAGCGTCATTGGCCAAAAAAAAATGGTTGGGTTGCCCTCGCGGACGACCAAAATCCTTGAAAATTTCGGGTCGTATTTTTTTTTTTGGTAAGTCTTGAGTTGTCTATTTTACCTGTTTGCGGTTGATAAATGTGTAAAAAAACCAAACCAAATGGAAAATCACAAAGAGTAGTCGGGTTTAACTCCTTGCACGGGAAAAATACCCACTATTCTTGGAAATGACAAGGGGTAATAGGATATGAAAATTGTGTGGCAATATCAAAATGGGCGAGAAACGAGGAAAATAAATTGCCTTAGTACGGCGGCTGTATTTACCGCACGTTTACTCAATGATTTTGAAAGGTACAATTTGACAAACACTGTAATATTCCCGTAAACGCACTCGGGGATAAGCCCACCTTCGGGTATATAAGCCCACCCCAATTTTTAAAGAAAATACGGTGCTCGCATATAATCGGGTATAAGCCCAGGTGGTGATTTAGCATTCAGGAACAAGGTGGCCAGTAATTTACACAAAACAAAATCTATTTTAAAACTGACACTATTCCATAGGGAGCCATAAAGTATGGTCAATTGCTTGGGAGGGATTGTTTACTAGAATTACTGAGGAATGTGATGTGAAAATTGAAATTCTGTACAACAAAGTGTACATAAATGTATCCTGGTGAGGAATATTGCTACTTGAAATGATTTTGCAATTTTGTATTTGAATTGCCTCCCAGGTTCTAGACCCTCCCCGGGTATAAGGCCCACCCCAATTTTGAAGTAAAATCTTCCTTTTTGGGGGTGGGCTTATTTTTTTTTTTTTTTTTTAAATAAACCAAAAATTTTGACGTGCATGGTACCAAAAACTTTATAAACAAATATTTATGAACATTTGAAAAAACACCAGTTGAACAGTTGTATTAAATGAAAAAACAAGAAATTTCGCTTCTCGAAGAGCGAAAAATTCAATATTGCATAATTACACTTCACACGCCTGTTGCCGTTACACGTCGCCATGCTGCAGCGCGTATGTGACATTGCTGATTTCATGGACACGATCGCGATGGAATCCTACGGTAGTTAAGCGTTGAGTGTTACAGCCTTGAAAGGTTGTGAGGTGGTTTTCAGCTGTGTTACAACTTCAGATTAAATGGGACTCTTTTGCGGTTTGTATGCGAGGCATAACCAAGTGATGTCAGCTTGCAACTATGCACAGTACAAATCGCCATCGGTCCGACTGGTTATGGACCATGGCAGGCGGTATGCAGCATCTGAGGCAATAAGTGACTGCGGGACTGGGATTCGGCATGTTTAAATTGTCAAACTAAAACACAACATTGAGGACTTTTTTCAAGTTCAGTTACAAGGAACCATTTTTTCATAGATATTTGAATGCCCCTCTTACGTATTTAGCTGGATTTTACATGAATAGCAATCCACTTTCTGGAGATTCTATGAGTTAAAAATTAAAAAAAAAATAAAAAACCCGACCCGCCGACCTTCCCAATTTGAGCTGGGGAGGGCAAAACACAACAATTTTTTTGTGCCTTGTGCATCAGCAGAATGTATTTTGGATGTAGTTATTGTGGAAAGGGTGGTGGATATACATGTATGAGGGGGCTTCAGCGGAAAACCCATTTCTTTCTTTTTTCTTTCTTTTTTCTTCTTGTCTTTCTTTATTTTTTCTTTTCTTTCTTTTTTCCTTTTTTCTTCTTTCTTTCTTTCTTTCTCCTTGCTTTGGTTTTTTCCAGGAATGCCGTTCAGAAATAACGGCCTTCGTAAAGGGCTTCGATAGCTCGTGGCCGATTCAGCTCACCCTCTACGAAGCCGTTTTCTGAACGGGAACATGGACCAACTAATGGTGCTCTTCAAAATCCTTTTAGCAAATACTTTGTTTACTAAATGTCTCGAACGGCAGGTAAAAATCTTCAGTGCAATTCTGTGAATAGTAAAAACATGTCGATGGATTTAAAATGCGAAAATAGGAAGGAATAATTATGACACACGCGACCATGTAGCACCGGAGTTTTGCGCAATCGCGCAAAAGCGCAAAAAAACACGAATTTTTGGTCTATCACGATTTTGTTGTCCTCGAGATTTCACGATTTTGTAAAAAAAACCTTTTTTAATGTTAATTTGCATAAACAAACACAAATTTGTTATTAAATCATTTATGCAATGTCGGCGAAAATTGGACTCACAAGATCCCAATAGGTGCAAAACTATAGTCCACATGTATAAAAAATCATAGCGTAGAACCCTACGTCTAACCTTGATTAGTTGACACGGATGACCGACCTATTTTCCAGGTATTAAATTGAGCACGATTGGTGTATTTCCAAGCTATTCAATGCGCGGTATCGGGTCTTTGTGCATATGGGTTTATCCATTGGATAATTAATCTCTTCGGAATCAAACAAATTCGGACTTGGCAGCGCGGTAGTAAGGTATTTTCCCGGACGGGAATCGGTTAGGGAGCGGACCAGAGAGGAAAAAACACCTTCCCACACATTCAGGGGCAAGAGTGGAAAAACAGGTCACGCGATCACTAATCCGCGACAGGGGCCGGGGATTCCCCAATTCCCCGTGCGAAAGTCAATTATTCTCGGGGATGTATGCAAAGGCATCTTTTACCGCGGCAGCGGGCATACATCTGATTCAATTATTTTCTCGGAATATGAGAAGGGAAAAAATAACAGGTGATAATGATGTGTTCGGTAATTTTTCAGCCGAGAAAAAAGTTAAAAGAAATAGGATGTCAACTTTGAAAGTTTGAGCATTAGCTAGCATTGTTTTTGCAAAAAGACTTTTTTAGTGTTCCTGGTTGAGTAGTAGAGCAAACATAAGGAAACGCAATTTTCGCGATATTTGACTTTAAAAATCGCGCATTTTCGCGCATTTAAAAAGGGCCGCGCATTTGCCTTTTAAATTGCGCAAAAAACTCCGGTGCCTAGCTACAGTTCTCCCGTTGATCAATGGTTGCTACTCCTTTTGTTTACATCCGGATTACAGTATATTAGCAAATCATGTAAGCTCCAAACAGCGCGTGATGAACGAACATGAAAACTGCCACCGGGGATCGGCGGCCTGTCACAGT
>JAMKCH010050388.1:0-16309 GCA_023653785.1 Ophioderma brevispina
CTCTGTTAACATTTAGAGTTTATCATCTGGTGTGCTCCCGTTGGTGTATGGTGGGTGGGAAGTGGGTCCATGTACCCTTCGACCCCCCTCTGAAAACACTTTGCGGTGGATGTTTTTCAAAACTCTGGTCATTTGGGGGTACAACTAACAACAACCATACAACATAACTTGAAAAATAAAATTGATTGTACTGATTCAAAATATGTGAGCCGTCCAAAACGGACGGCCATTTATAACGCGCACAAATTTCCCCCGCCGCAAAAAAGAAAAATGGCCATGAATTAGGACACATAAATACATTTGCATTGCTGAATACAAATTAAAAAAAAAAAAATAAAGGCACAAATAATTTGTGAATATGACACATTTGCCTTATTTATGCTAATTAGCATAAAACGCGGGCCGATTTTTTTTTTTCAACCAAAATATGCGCACTGATATTAGGCAAATTGCATACAATTTGGTTTAAAAATAATTTTAGCTGCACGAAAAACAAAATGTCGGTTCCACATGGGTCCCCTCTCGACTTTAAACTTATACACTGTTCCGCCTTGCTAAAAAAACCCCCCTTTTCTGGTACCATATTATATTGTCAATTGGCTTTAAAGGCCCCTTTATAATCATGCAAAAACAACCCAACCGGGTAATTTGCAAATGATTCCAAAGTGATGGCAGAGAAGGATGGCAACCCCCCTTTCTCTGGGTGAGAAGTTTCAACATGCCTAGTACGATACAACAGTGTTACGAGATGTACTCGGTCCAGAAAAACAACCTTCCCGTGGTTCATAAAACAAAATTCACAATTACTATTTGTAAGAAGATTGACTTGGACCAAGATGTAAATTCAAAACAATGATTTTTAATATATACATAAATGAATTCTGATCAATCATACATTAAACAGTCACAAAAATTATCTATATTTCTTACCTATTAAAATCAAATTAAACACACACCCTCCCAATAAATCATACAACAGTTTCTTGTTGGGTGCGCCACCAGTCTCTTGTAGAATCAGTCCACATAACTCTTGGCGACACAATTCTGCTGGGAACCGTTCACTATGTTCGCGAACTGCAAAAGTCGCTTTTGGTCTAGACCGTGCCGATTAATTTATCAACTTTAGACTTGGAGAACCCTGGAAGTATAGACTGCAGCTTTATGGTATAACATATGTCCATACAGGTACTAAGTGCATCATAAAGGTGAATGTTCAACTGGTACAGAAGGCAATGTCCTGTTTGGAATTTTAAAATGTTAACCTTTTTTGTTCCAAAGGCACCAAATTTGGGGCTGGGAGCCGGGATTCTGACATGGCGGTTTCAGAATTAATAATAACATTGATTTTTATAAATCAATGTTGTTGAAGTTCTCGTTCTCTCCACCTTCTGTTTGGAGGTCTACAACTCGAGAAATCTCTTGCAACTGGCAGGAGAAATAACTTGCAGCGGAATTTTGTCGTCTAGCAAATGTTTCCATGATGCAACAAACACGCGGAGGCAAGTCCCAAATTTCACAATCCTTCTCGTTCGCTGAAACATGTTTAAAAGTCCACATCCTGTGCTCGAATTGTTGACATAGCATTTACACCAAATTCTATTTAATTTCATGTCAAAGGTGTGCATCTTGCTTCCTATAGGTTACCAAAGAAGAACATCTATTCAATTCTTAGAATGAAGATGATAAGACACTATTTGTCCTCTATAACTGCGGACGTCCTCTTCCTGAATTTTTCTTCAGGATTTTTCACACACTAGTCCCATTTTAGAACTAGGTCAAGCAGTAAGTCATGCTTATTGACAACACATTGCAAGTTTTCATCATATTTTCCAATTCTCCTCACTCATAATTTATATGATTAAATTTGACATGATTTAATTAATATAATTGAAAAATATTAAATAATGACCCTTTTATTGATCACTGTTGTTTTAACCTCACAGGCACTTGATTTTGGACCAATAGATAGCTAACCCCGTCCTCCTCTTCGAATGATTCCAACATGCCGAACATTACCCGCAAATGACTAAAGGGGTTTCATGTTGCAACACTGTCAATTTCCATAGATGCACAGTGTGGGGGCAAATGTATTTTTTCCAAACCAACAAAGTGTCGGAATATCCGATTTTCATACAGTTCTTTTTTTTTCTGATTTGATGGGAAATGATTAGTGTTATATACTCAATCGTTAAGTGCTATAATCATGTTTTGAGTCATCAAAGGCAAATATCAATTTTTTCCACATATTCCAGTATTTTCATACTCTCCTCAGCTCGTCTCCTCAGTCTCGTTGCCATCATCGTGACATCATTATTGGATTTTTGGTATTATTTTGATACAAATGGTGAAGGAAAATAACTCTAACTCCCTTATTCGATACATTTTCGTAATTCCGGATACATTTTTGGAAAAATAAAAGGCTTCAAAATCTGTTTGGGTTTAGCCCTGCTGCAAAATAGTGCAATTTCTTCCAATACGTGCCATTTAGCTTTAAATATTGGTGCTTAATGGTGCTTAATTTTATAGGATCGATTTGTTCAGAAAAAAAGATCACAGGATCCCCCTCCCTTCAGTTAGACCTAGGATAAAAACAAGCATTGTATGGATAGCAACTTGGCCGGCATGATATCGTGTGTTTCCGTCTTTGGTGTTCCCCGTCTGACTCTTTAGGAGTATTCTCCAAACCCCATTCTTCCTTATGGCCTCGCAACGCCTCCTACTTGGTGTATGTATAAGAGCGCTCTTTTTAAAGAACAAGTTGCAACTTAGGAAGTTGTACCCTAAGTCCCAATGGTGGGAGAGGTGTGACTTCTTCATGGCATGAGTCTTTAAACACTTGTGGTGTATTTTGTAATAACACCTAATTGTGCTTGGGGGTTTATGCCACCAAGAATTTGTTTTTAGATTTTTCTCAATGTTGACAAAGGTTTTGGAAAACGTTTTTTGGTAAATTGCCTAACTTACTAATGCGCTTCTTTTAATTAAAAATTCTGAAATTAAGATAAGTAGTTTGGGTTACCTACTCCCTTCCCGGTACAAGGGAGAGTGTGTTTTTTTAAATAAATAAATTAACAAACCATGCGCATTTTTCTGCTTATGTACAGAATATGCATTAAGTAAAATTATATAATCAGAAAAAAAAAAAAAATTAAACCCTTTATGCGAAGACCTGAAGCGCGAAGAAGTACTTAAGTCCATATTTGATGTTTAGTTACAGTCCTTCAAAACTTTAAAATATTGTAGGAATTTAATGGACGAGAATACAATTTAAAATTCGCCATGGTATAGGAAAACATAACTTGGGATGATATGGGGAGGAAAAAAGTGTGCTGCGGGGCAATGATTAGGAGATAAATCAATCTATTCGATTTGGACTTAGAGTACTTTTTGCGCTCAAATTGGAGTAATGCAAAGTTTTGATGTCTAAAAAAACAATCACAGATTTCTAAAAATTCCTAGAAGTGGACCAAACTATCTATAACCCTTCTTACCGAGTGCTATAAACCTGGGATAAAGTGTGATGTTGGCAATTGATTACAAGATAAATCAAAAAGATTGATTTGGGCCACTTACGTTATTTTGCGCCTAAAATCGAGTAATGGACTGTTTCATTGCATGCATTGCTAAAACGTCAAGATGGTAAGGATTCCTTAAAAGTGGCCAAAAACAACAACCAAACAGTAAAATTACAACAAAATAACAAATTTTTAAAAAATTATAGTATTCTTTATCTGACACCCTTTTATCGGTTCTTCACTCATCAGATAAAACACCATGGTTAACTTAGCCAGCCGCCCAAAAGAGGTGTTCACTACCTAAGAAGGGTACAAATTTTAGCAATGCTTTTTGAAAAGCTACATGTCCCTAGTGTATGAAATGCCAGGCTAGGTAATTCTAAGGAGAAGCTTAGTCTCAGAATTCAGCGTTTTTTGAAGAGTGTGCAAATGCTCTATTATAAATTGATATAAACACAATATGGATAACAATAAACATGATTTGGTTAATTAAATGGCATGTACCTTTGCTTGGGATTAACTCTACTCCTAGTATTAATGTTTTATGGAATATGCGGTATGAAAGCATAAAATATTCCTTTGAAAAATGCAGTTGAACCCATTTTTTATGTCCATATCACGCATGGGAAAATAGTTTTTTTGTATCTTAAAAAAAAGGAAAAGAAATTGCTTTAAACACATGGTTTTATTTATGGGGACTTACAATACAAATTTTAAAAGGATTTCTGAGAGCTATCCCCCAACTGAGAGCTTTACCCCCCCCCCGTGCTATTTACATACATATTACTAAGTTAAAGAAACTATCACAAAAAAGCCATTTCACATAACAAAGCATTTTGGTCACCAACTTACACCACCAAAATGCTTCAAGCTCCAGTCTAATATATTTAAATATAGTGCATTCCCTTGTGGACCTTTGACCTGTGTGTGACCTTGACCTCAGATTTGTTTTGTGTCTCGGGTCAGTGGTACTTTTGACCAAATTTGGTGGTCATAGCATTTCTATGCAAGTTGACCTATAGATGACTTGTGACCTTTGGGATCACCAAACTAAAATGCTAACAAACATCCGACTGTCCTCACCAAACTTAATGACTAAGATCGCCCCATAATATCCAGCATTTAACGACAAACGCATTGCTGGACAGGACAGCACTCGTAGGCAGATCTCCCCCCCCCCCAATCATGGGGGAGGCACTCCAAGTTGGAGGTGACGCGTAGGTAAGAGTGTTAAGAAGCCCCAATTGCAGCATCGTTGTCACCATGCCCCATAAAAATTGTTTTCAAAATACTACCAAAGACCCCATATTTTTGAAATGTTTATGTCACCTCCCAAGACCCCTATTTTGTAGAGCAATAGTGAAAACAGTTCACCAGAGACCCCATTTTTAAAAAAAACAAAATTGGCTGTCTCTACCCTTAAGACCCAGATTTTGTGGAGTCCATTGGCACCGAAGCCCCTGGGGTGGAAGCGCCACGACAACCATATCCATTTCAAAACTCCAAACAAAACTCAAACAAGTTGTGAATTTTTTCAGCACATGTATTTTCATTTAAGTAAAATTTTATCACACTTTATTGGATATGAGTGAAAAGATCAGGTTCCTCTGTATAATGACACCAAAAAATATAAGGAATTGGTTGTCAACATGATTGACGTTAACACTCATTTGGCACTACCCTGGTAAGTCTAAAAAGAACAGTGCCACATCAATACCTCAGTTAAAGAGCTACACAGGGTTACACAGCATAAGAGGATTAGGTTTGCCTTTTAACGGGTCTTTGAATAGGAAAATGTCAAAAGAGTGGGATTAAGATCCTCATCATGCGCGAGTACAAGGTGCAGAAGGCTCGTGCCATGGAGGGCAAATTGATGCTGGCATATCCCAGGATCTTCTAGCCTATGTTGGGTAAGCCCTAGTGTGTATCAAAATGGAAACAAAATTCAGTGAAAACTGGTAATGGGAATGTGAGACCCAGAAGCGGTGTCAGCACCCCATAAAACAGGTTTATTACTCTATGCTCTTGGAATTGGAGTTGCTTCCAAAAATTTGCATGCAAGGTTTTTGGGGCAGTATGACACGAAGTCAAACTTGATAAGAGCCAGCAATGACAGCCCGTCACCATCAGGCCCGGTAAAGGTGGTTGTTGGCAACACCGGTAGTGGAAAACATGGTGACAGAATTCATGTTTTCAGATGAATTGCAGATTTTATCTTCGGAAGTTGGATGATAGAGTTAAAGTTTAGAGGAGACGTAGTGAACGTTTCCCTGTCTGTTGCCTTGTAATTTTGGTGGAGGCAGCCCGATTAAATGGGAAGGGACAAGAACTTGTTGGTTATGGAAGGCAACAATTGTGCGTTTTCGGGGACGATATTAGGGTCGTTGATATCTCTTTGTCCTCAATCTGGGGACGATATGCAGTACTCCAAGACATCGCACTGCTCTTTCGTCAATGGGTAAGTTGGGAATGAAGGGTTAAACAAATCAGGGCCTGCCATTCTTTCTTATCGTGCCTAAACACTGTGATTCTCAAATATGATCCAGCCAGAGGATGGAACAACGTCTGGCTACTTCACTGATTTTCGCAAGGTCCGGTTGGGGCATTGTTGCCTCAGCAGTGGGCAGACAGAAAAAGGACGTTCCATTATCTGCGGTGCTGTTCCACAACCAAGGTAGGGTCATGATCTGCCTTCCCAGATAGCCCCACGTATGTAAAGGAAAACCTTCGATCGCGCCAATTCAGTTCTCAGGTCTGTGAGGCATTGCCTCAGCCCCAGCAGGCAATCACCTCCAGTAAGTGGGGATGCTCACAGGTTCAAGCAATAGATGTTACGTGGTTTGAGGCAAGTCTTTCTTCACAAGGCGACTGAATCTCTTGAGGTCGTTAGAGGATGTTTTCAAGAAGTTGACTTGACTTAAAACTCTCTCTGGATTAAGGCGATTGGCAGTGGGTATCAGTTCAGACATAGGGTCTTCGCATTAGATATTCGGCAGCACGCGATGCATGCTCACTACGCTACGACGGATGCTCTGGTGGAGCAATTTCTGATAGGATGTATAAGTTCTCCGTGGTGTTGAAGGAGGTATCCTGATGATAAGACGGCAGGAGGCGTATTTAATGCTGAATCAAGCTTCTTGCATGGGTGTGATCTTTCCCATACAGGGCAAGCATATTCTTTCATGACATGAAAGCACAGGGCACGTGCTGTCGATCTTAGTGTATGTGGGGCGAGCACCCCATCTTGTGCAAGTGAGTTTGTTCAAAGATGTTGTTGCGTGAACATACTTTACTTTTCGTCTTCTCGATGTGGTTCTTATAAGAAAGGAATGCGGTCCAAGGCTAACTCTAGGTAGGCAGAATTATCACAGTGCTTTAGGGTTGTTCCAGACCAGCTAAACTTTAAGGTGAGTTTGGCTTCACGGTTGCGTAGATTGAAAGCACATACTTGTGTCTAGATGGATTGGCACATAGGTGGTTTTCCTCATAATAATGATGAGTTCATCCAAAGCTTTTGAGAGTCTCTGCTCAACAACTGTTAAGTCGGCATCTTGTGCGATAATTCCAAGATCGTCTGCATAGGGTCCTGCACTCCTCGGTTGGTCGTTGGTATTAGATGTGACGGAAGAGGTGCAAGCACACTCCCTTGTGGTATATTCTTGAGCCTACGCCATTGACTCTTCTTCGCTCCTACTGAACAAAAACATCCGTTTGCCAGCCAATCCTCGGATAAGCTCAGCAAGACGGATGTCCTTGGTAATTTCCAGAATCTGATGGAGAGGCATCGGTGATAAACGTGTCGTATGCTGATAGGAGACGAAACAAACAATCATCAATTGGGCACATTCCGTTTAAAACATAATTTTTTCGTTTTTTTTAAAAGAAATACAAATACGCAAAACCTCTTGTTCTTATTGGGGAACGCCCAATCCCCCCCCCCCGTCAAAACGTGTGGTGGACGTGTTTCTCCATCTCCAGGATTTCCGCCATAGCTGAAAGCTATTTGTACTGTGTGAAAAAATATAATCCTTTTTGATGAAAATTACATAAAGGACTAGAAATATTTTACCACTTCTGATTTGACCTTTGACCTATTTTCTGCTGAATCCCCTTAATAAAGGTCACAGAAAATTATCACTGTAACTTTTTTAATCTCTTGATCATATCAGCAATTGGTATTTGTTTGGAAATGATTGGAGCAGTTTCAAATTTTAGCCCCTATATTACCACCCCAGATGACCTGAGTGACCCCCTAGCTGGAATAGATACTCATCTGAATTTTCTAGCAGGCCTTTGGTATATCCCCATGGGTTGCCTACACACTGGTAACAAAATCATTTTGTACCCTTCTTAGGTCGTGAAAACCCTTTTGGCCCATGGACTAAGTGCACGTTGCTATGTATATACTGTTCCTATGGGTGGATTAGGGAAGGAGGGAAAGAAAAGGGGTGGGAGCTCTTTTCCTCTCCCTTTATCCTCTCCTCTTTCATCCTCTGCCTTTTTCCGGCCCCATACTCATTCTGCAAAATAGACCGCCCCTAAAAGTGTGTAACATATTATTTTCAAACAAAAAATATATTACTATATTTTATGACTCCTAAGAATTCAAAACAGTGATAAATCAATTTGGTCAAATGTGGAGTTAAAAGGACTTTTTGCGATCAGTTTCATGTACTAGAAAAGAAGCGAAGTTAATTCATTCACAACTGTAGCCTTTAGGGGGATTCCCAATCCACGAGGAGAAGATATTGCAGTCGGAGGGAAAACAATTAACTTGCGCACGGGCTATCAAATTGTTCCGTGCAAGTCTGTAATCTAAAATAAACACGACCTCTCTTCCGTGTGGACGTACTTAAGTTAACACCAACCACGCAAGTAATCCGTTAATTGGTACTCAATGCCCTATTGTCAGTCTCCAGACGAACCCAATTATCGAGGGCTCAATCAATTTAGTGGGACAATGAATAAATAAACTGTGATCCCAGACAAGAAGGTGATATTGATCGATAAATACTGCTAATGGCCTATAAAAGATTTCTCTGTGCGGGGATATAAATGTTCCGCGTGGGTTTGTTTATTAAAATATGAATATTGCGTGCCGGATAAGATATTTTGGTGAGACATGTTCCGTCGGAAAGCTTTCCTCAGGGAATACTTTGCATCCGAAACGGGAATCTCGCCGTACTATATAACCATGGCAAGACATGTCATAGCTACATGCCCATAAAAATACAACACCAATACAAATGGTAAGCTTGTGCTAAAATGTTAAATTGGTCCTTCTTAGAGTAGATTTAAACCATCAAACCGATTAAAAACAGGCCGGTGAAACAGTGTTAATGCATTCGAAAACGGTGATTTGCCCCTAATTTCCAGAGGACAAACCTGAAAATTTGATGGTATAAACAACAACAATAACTTGATTTTTGCCCAAAGGGTTCAAAGCGCTAGATGGTAACATTATTTGAGAATTTTATGGTTCTCTATGATACATTTCACATTTTCCCACATCTCGGTAAACATCTCTGATTCCTCTATGATGAGACGAATCATTTTGAGATACTTTCATTTTCCTTACTCGAAAACCACTTTATACCGACTGATCTCTTTAGATCCAAGATGGCTCCAACGGTCTCCAATTGGCCCAACTTGTTTTGGTGAAATCAAACTTCTTTAAGAAGATGCACGTGTCCTAAAAATCAGGTTAGGTAGAATTTAGTTGTAAGGGGTGTGGGGCATGTTTAAACTAAACTAGTCTAGTGTCATAGTTAGTTCTAACCCCATACCTTTTCACCATATCGATCATACCGGTAAGGAAACTGACTTTGGTAGGCCAATCAAAACAAAGGAAATTACTATCAAAATTTCGAAAACATGTTCTTCTCATTTATGGGTTAATTAGCATTAAGTTGTTCATTGATATTGAGAATATGTTTGGCCTTATATAGGAACACGAATGCCTGTACTTACTTTGAAGAAAATATTGCAGCAACTGTGTGGGCGATCGTGAGGCTGTGCCCCCTTTGGAGGGGTGACGCGTCGTAAGGCTGCTAGACCCTATTTTAAGCATAGTTGTCATCCAAGGACCCCATATTTTAAACTGTAACAAAGACCCCGTTTTTTGAAAATTTTACCACTGTTCATGCCACCAAACGAACCCCCGTATTTTTCTAGAAAATTTTACCAAAAATTCACCCAAAGATGTTTTCATTCAGCATTGTTTTTGACACGGATGAATTGGCTGCTCTCACCCAAAGACCCCATGGTTGCGATCATCTATGTCGTCGAATGCCCCTATGTTTGGAAAGTGCCAGCCAACTCCATTCCGTTTATATGTGGTGCCCCCTCGCGGGCTACATTCTTGGAAAAAAAGGTTGGAACACTTGTGGCTAGGTTTTTGAAAAATTCCCTCTTCTTCCCCAAAACAATGTTGTTCATGGCCACGTCGTCAGCAGCCTTGGCACACACACCAAACATGATGGTAATGGGGGGGGGGGGTCGAATGGAAGGATCAAGCTTGAATTGAAAACGGTGACTTTGGGGGTAGGACTTACGATTGTGATTACGGCGAGATTAATTAGCACTCGCGCACGCGTTATTTGTTTTAGCATAACCAACCTCACGAAATAACCTCGTAGTCACGGGCAACGTCAGGTCGAGTGATTGCTATCATAATTATTAAATAATGTAGTCAGGCCGTAGCCGGAATTTATTTGGGGGTGTGTACCTTTCGCGAAGGGGCACAATTTCGGCTTGGCTCGCGTGCGCTCGCCGGTTGCCCCATTTTTTTTTTACCTTCGCCTGGAAATCTGACAGTGCGGGGTTGGAAGGAAATGGACATCGGCGTGGACAACAAAAGAGATACTAATAGTAATAATGCGTACTGGGTATTCATTCATATATCATGCAGTTAAATTAAAAAAACAGCTTTTAGATTAGACAAGCAGCCAAAACTTCAAACATGACAAAGCGGACCATTCAGCATGGTGGGTAAATGATATAGCGGATCTTTGTCATTTTTTTTTGGGGGGGGGGGTGAGTCGAAACCCCTGGCTCGGCCCTCCCTCGATTGTAGTAAGCAGTAGTAGTATTAACTATGGACTCAAGTATAACAAACAACGCCTTTCTGTGAAATCGGTTGTAATAAAGCAATGGGTATTTCATAACCCCTCGTCTACCGAAGGGGAGGGGTGGTTAACACCCCTTCAGTTTTTCCCCGGCTTGCCCCTTAAAACCCCCTTTTTGGTGCCAAATTATTTATGTAATTGTCAATGGACATGTTCCGCTCCTGTTAATCCAAAAAACAAAAACATACACAAAAGTGATGGATAGGGGTGGGGTGTTAACTCACCCACTCCGGAAGAGAGAGAGAAAACGTAGTACCAACATGCCTAACACAAACACAGGTACACACAGACACTTGATTTTGTACCAATCATAGCTATGGTCCTCCTATTCCATTGATACCAAATGAATACCAAGTGCCGGCATTACGTCAAATAAGTCATAACGTTCGCATATCAGCAAAACTCCCATTCCCATAGACACACACAGTTGAAAAATTCATTTTTTCGCCAAAAAGGTTAGGAAAATAGGATTTTCATGCGGTTTTTTGAACTCTCTGATGGGAAATGATAGTCTATATAATGACAGGCTTTTTAGCGCTATAATAAGGTGTTTGAGTCGCTAAATTGCGAAATGTCATTTGCCACTCTATATTCAGTATTTCGTACTTTCCTCAACATATGGACGTCCGGCTGCGTTATATGGGGATGTTATAACTGATTTGGTACCAAGGAAAGAAGACCGTAGTAATCCATTGGCTACCAAAACTTTACATTACGCGTCACGTTTTACGCGAAATAGATTGTGTTATGTTATTTTGGGTAAGTGAAATTAAATCGACCGTGTAATGCCAATAATTCTCGCCAACTCGTAATGTAATAAATTTGGCCCACGTAATGAAAAAAAACCGGTAATGCAATAAAATTGCCGCGTATAGTGTAATTATTATGTTAGTACAATACGCGGCCATTTTTTATATTACCTGTTTATTACACCACAAGACGCGGCAAATTTATTACATAACGCCGTCACTTGGTTACGCGAACTATATTGTAGTAATGTTATTTCTCGTGTAAGTATAATCGATGCATATTAAAATTCTGCCGTGTAATGTAATTAAAAACAGGTAATGTATAAAATTGCCGCGTCGTGCGTGATGTAAAATATTTTATTATATTACTCGTCACTTTGTTACGCGAAATATATTGTGTTTGTTATGTTCGTGAATGTACTAATCGATGGCATATGTAATAAATTATGCCGTGTAATGTAATAAACAGGTAATGATAATAAAATTGCCGCATACTGTAATAATATTTTATTACATATGCGGTAACTTTTATTACAATACCTGATTTATTCTAACACGGCAAAATTTATTAAATTAGCGGCACTTTGTTACAGTACGCGTCAATTGTTCTATACGCGCACTTGTTTAACGCGCAATATATTGGGTTATGTTATTTCGTGTAATGTAATAATCGACGTGTAATGTAATATTTCCTTGCCGTATAATGTAATAAAACGGGTAATGTAATAAAAATGCCTCGAAATATACATACTATTTTATTATTATTATTCGGATATTTTTTTTCCGAAAATTACATATGACCCAGTATATAAACAAGCTCACTTGATTCAGGAAACACTATTGTAGGTCGCTTTGCAGACCTTTCACACAGTGGGTTTTCCCATATTCGGACTAGTGGACCTTGGTTAATACTCGGAATAGCCGACTTTGTTGTATATTCGGAATAGCAAACCCAGTGGCGTCGTAACCAGAACTTTGCAAATGGAGGTGGGGGGGGGCAGAAGGGGTGCCGAGCATTTCTGAGGGGTCAATTGGAGTCCTTCTCCATGACAATGTTACACACACTCTCAAGGGAAGCGGATAACCGGGGATGTTAGGCCCTTGGGGGACGGGGGTAGGGTATTCACACGCGTTCGCAGGGACGTAGCCGGGCAGGGCGGGTGGCCAGCCGAGTTAGGGACGTGGAGTACCGTGTGGTGGACGGTGGTTCCCACCTGCGAAGGGAGGTTTGCGATTGGGGGGGGCGTGAGGGAGGGAGGGGGGAAGGCGGGCGGGGTGGGCGGTGCATGGGCTGACGGGGGGGATCGCTGGCCGGGGGTGGGCGGTGGCGTTGGCCGGGGGGCTCAGTTTCTGGCAGGGGGCTCGAGCCCCTGGTTATGTCCCTATTTCGAGACCCCTTTCCCACCTGCCTCCCCACCCACAACCGGTTGGTACCGTCACTGCTAATCCCTAACCATAATCAGGGGTACATATGGGCGCCATGCCCCGTCCCCCAACCATGCCAGACCAAGGCAAGGAAAAACAACCCGCTGGACAGTTAATATTATAAGGTAGGTTAAGACATCGTGTGATACTGTTTCAGAACCTTAGCTACGCCAAGGCAAAGACTGGGAAAAAGACACCTTAGCCAGTTTTATTTAAGAAAATGAGATCGTGGGATAGTTATGTGGACCCTGTCCATTCCCCATCCCCAAAACACCAGGGCGTGAGGCGTGGGGATCATCCCGACACAGCCCCCCTTAGGTAACATTCTAAAATTCAAAAGTTGGAAGGATGAAGGCTACCCAACTGAACTCAGGGACAGATCTCTTAGTAACACAAAAATGGACCTAAAGTTACCACCAAAGACATCCCCAAGATTAAGGTCAAGAATAAATTCGAAACAAAATGGCGGAAGACAAACGGAACGCGAACCGAAGGACCCCACACACATGGGACGCAAGACCGACGGACACACAGCGCACACACACACACCCTCACACACAACAGACCCTCTTCTCACACACTCACAAAGTCGCCAAAATCTCAGGAGTCACTAGGCCTCCGGATAAATTCAAAACTAATACAGACAAAATGCCAGTTATTAATAACGCTGGTTTAATTTTTAAGTAACCACGTGTCATTCTTTTTATTACATTACATGATTTTTTTTATAACATTACGCGTCAATTGTTTTTATTCATTACGCGTTATTTTTTTATTACATTATGCGGTCAATTTTTATTTACATTAAGCGTTTTATTAACAACACCTCAAAATTATACATTACGCGTCGGTTATTACATACACGAAAATTATTACATAACGCTGTGTAACATTGGCCCTAACAAGATGTTCCAAAATGAAGGGAATGGGCATGCCAAAAATGGTTCCAGCTGCAAAATGTAATTCTCTTCAGAATTAATTGCCGCACATATCTATTGATCCAGGACTCTTTTTCCTTGGGGGAGTCAAGTATATTTTTCTGGTCATACTACCAGCTGAAAAACTTGACTTGAACAGTTACTTACCCCCACTCTCAGAAATATCCTATAGTTTTATGCCACAGAAAACACAACCAAAATTTTTTAGTAAGAAATCAGTACACATGGAGTTCTTTTTTCTGGTGATAACATTATACATGTTTTTTTTTTATGAGAAACATAGACATGCGTTCAATTTTTGAAAAACTGAATCAAAACATGCTAACAATGATAATTTGAAAGAAACGAAAGTGGTATACGTATTTATTGCAGGTAAACTCATTAGAAATGGTAGGTATAGCTTTTTCACCCAAAAAATTGAAGCACAGCACGTTTTTTTGGTAATATTTTAACGTATTACAAGACTCTCGCTTCCACCTGTTCGTACCTCTACAAAACCATAGAAATCGATTGATGATGATGAGTTAATTGGATATTATTAATATTTATGGTCTATCTATACTCATTAATGTTGGTTCCGTAAATGGAATTAAATTAAGAACATGATGCAAATCAGGGTTGCAGGTATATTAGCCCATGTTTGACAAAAATAACCCTTTCAAAGTTTCAGTGTACATTTCAATTAGCCTGTTTCATTGGACATCGTAGATATGAGTCATTTTTGTAAAACCATGCATAAACTAGGTGGGATATAGAGTCTATTTGGGTAATAGTTTCATAGTGGCGAAAAAACAGGGTGTGCCCCAAGGAAAATCCAAAATGGCTCCCATATGGCCAAAAAATCGTATTTATTTTTATTTTTGAACATAGTTGCGAGGGCCTTGGTTAATCACATTCATTTTTGTGGCAATAATCATGGAGGTTTTGGCCTGGCCTACAGGGGAATCATCTATGCAATTGTTATATCTTACCACTAACTTTTCGGTTTATTGATATGGCAGTTTTCCAGAGTTTAGTTGTTCTAGCACTAAAAATTGGACGAGAGGGCGCCTTCCCCATGTATATAAAACCGTTTTAAAATTTACCGTGTTGACCATCATCAGACAGAGTAGTTGATTCATCATTTCCTGACAGATTAGAGCTGTTGTAAACACTCCGTTCCTGTTTCCGTGCCTGTGGCATCAATTTAATTGTTAAAATCCCATTTCAGTAGGTGCGCATTTTATGGGGAAGCGCCCTTAACAATGGGGGATCCAGGATTTGAACATGTCAAAATTACCGGCGGGGGGGGGGGGGGGGCTGGAAGGCTGTAACTGGTCCAAAATAGCTCAAATGGGGCTAATTTTGCACAAGTTTGACTTTGCTAGGAATAGATAGAATTACCGGGGGGCGCGCGCCCCTCCACCCTCCCCCTCCCTGGATCCGCGCCTCTTAAAGCTCAATTTTAGTTCGTAAACTAGCCTCTCTGAGAGACTTGTTCGCGGTTCAGTACTACATTTGCTAATTAAATTTGATTGATGGTTTTACTAGAATTTTTAAGAGTCCCATTTGTGCATTTGCATATAAACATGATTTGAGGTATCACTATTACACTTTGGCACTGCATGCGTCAAGTGTTCCAACCATAGCAATATGAATCAGATTTCTAAATTTTGGAATATTTAAAATCTGGAGAATGGCATGTCTTACTTTAATCCTCATTCATTTATTTGCATAAATATATTGGAGAGTGGGAGCAGTTAAAAAAAGTGTCACATTTTGTTTTGAGAAAATAATGTGTTGGCATTATACTCATATTTACAGCTCCGTGTGAGACCAACTTCATGTCTGAAATGGAAGTGTAGATAGCATTGGGACCCATTTAAGTAAGTCACATGATCTTGCATTACTAAAGCCACTAGTATCCTCATTTTTTCCAAAATCAAGATGCCCATTGTGGTCTAAAATTGCTAACTAGTGTTTAGATATTCCCATTAATATATTACGTCAATTCTTTGTGAAAAAATGACAGAACTGAGTAAATATTCGAAACATGGCGTCGGATCCAACTTTTAGCGGGGCAAACAAAGCAGGTTAAAGTGGTAACATTCTGACAAAGAAATACGGGTGTTCCTCGTGTTAAGCTTAAGGGGATTTACTGCGACATTTTTCCCAAATAAACAGTGCAAAAAAAAATTGATGAAACATAGGGGGTGCGGTTTGTTTACGTTTTGAAAAAATGCTATAGTGACTTGTATATACATGTACTTATGTATGCATGTGTATACACTCATTAATTGTCATCAAAATGAGTGCAATTTTTGCCAGTGTACTCAACAAATATTCCGCCATTAGCTTGAAACTAAAAAGTCATGACACCAAGCTGTGAAAGACTGATAGCTTTACTGGTGTTGTCATTAACTCCTGAAATAGTAACCTTAGGCCTAGGGGAGTAAGTTTGTAAAGCTACCTGTTAAGAAAAATGTTAGCCTGAACCAGGGTCCTGAACTATAGAATAAATTTTTTTAGCAGCCAGATTGCATGGTATTCAATGATAAGATACATGCACATGCAGC
>JAMKCH010050389.1:0-10482 GCA_023653785.1 Ophioderma brevispina
TGCATGAAATATGATAGGAGATGACCGATTTAAAAGTTCATTAGTGCATTGTATAGTCGATGCTAGATAACTCAGCGGACGAGTTGAGACAACTCTCGACGTGGCAGTCCTGGAGTTAGAAGAAACACTTGGTAAATTCAGCAGCACGGGCAAGGCACACAATATTATTCTTGTCTGGTGACTTGCATCAACCAACTGGAGATTGGGAGAATTCTACTGTCCAGTTAAATCAAAATGCCTTCAAGGAGTCTACGGAGCTGTTGCTAGATAAGATTTTTCGTTTGGATCAATGGTTTAGAGTAGCGACTAGGAAAAACACCATTCAACCTGGTGTTCGCAATAACTTAGGTAATATTAATACCGAAGCGGTATTGTTGACCATGATATAAGTGATTGGCTGATTTGGACCTTATACAAAGTGAAAAGGCCAACCAAGCCGGGGGTTTCTCAGGGGTTGTTTTTGTACCCATTTCGTTCCGGTTCTGAGTGGACCCTAACGGGAAACCAATTTTCAGTGAAAATAATACCCCTAAAGGGACCATTTTTTGGCTAGTTTTCAGTGAAATATACCCCTAACGGGACCAATTTGCGCATGAATTATACCCTTGCGTGACCTGTTCTAAATACGTGAATAAAGATATACCTTTAAAATATCTAATATACAGAAAAATGACACAGTGTGCTACTGCAAGAAAAATTACACATTTGGTTTTTATTTTTGAATATGTTTAGGTAATTTTTCCTATTTGTATCAGTTAACCAGTCACAATCCCAACTGAATTTTTACCCTACCCCTAGCGTGCTAGAACTTGATTATTGTGATTTGATAGCCCTAGTCGGTAAGTCCTCGCATTTGCAGGCTATCCCCCCTCTTTTTTTGAACGAGCATGGGTACCCACCAAAACCCAAGAACCACCCCCCCCCCGGCAAAAAGACCGAAAATATTTCGTTTGAAGAAAGCAAAGGTTGACTTGATACGAAGCATTGAATGCCTTTAAAGACAAATTTTTAGCATCGGACCATGGTTTGGAGAAATGGGAGCATCTTCAAATGGAAATTAAATATGTATGAAAAAGCATATACCGCAAGAGACTGTATCAAAAACAAGTTTCTGGTTTATTAAACGCATCACAGGCTTCGACGCAGAAATCAAAATGCCTTCAATAGGGCCAGAAACAAAGTCTAGTGATGACTTGAACAAATTCATGTCCTGCAGAAGACCTAAGAATCCAAAAAGCTGTACGTGAGTGTGTATCCGATAATCTCACCACAATGAAGGAAAATGTTAAGCCTTTTGTTCTGTATTAGTAGGGTTATAAACTGGAATCCTATTAGAATTTTGGGGAAGAAGGTTAATTTTCAAAAGACTCAGAGGTTGGACCAAATAAATCTTGTTCAGCACCCTTCACTATAGAAAAACCTTCAAACCTCTTCCCAAACTCTAGAATGGATCTGATTTAGAACCCTCTATCGATGAACAGGCTTGGATCAGTGAAACCGGAGTGGCTGATCTCAAGTAAAAAGACCCAGATCCATACTTCGTCCAAGCAGTCTAGGATTGCAATTTTGAATTCACAAGCCCAGTTCGTGTAAAACGTCGTTTTGCTTTAAGAAGAACTCACAATGTTTTCCGAACATCTAACGGCCGTTGTGTAGAGGCTTCATGAAGGAATCATTTCATGAAGCTTCATTATGTACTAGAACACACAGCACACACATTGGGGAGCACATGAATAGACAATGTTTAACGAATATATAAGGAAATCGAGAAAGTAACAGACCATCCTTTTAACAACTTCATAGATCGGCATACCACACACGACCCTGCCCTGGATCAGCAGTTCTCAATTGTACCCCCGCGGTTGTCGCCGGGGCTATAAGACGCCTAGTCCAAATATTATTTCTACGTTTCCACAGGGTACGGTCTTGGGGCCGCGTTGGTCCTGGCTTACATTATGATTCTTCCTACAACATACACTCATCTGTGCGCTTGTTCGCGGACGATTGCGTTATTTATCGTGAAGTCATAAACACCGCATGTACACGATACTTCACGATTATCTTGCTCTCTCGGCTCTGAGAGACGTGACTCATGAATTTAATTCTAAATTGTTTCACAATGCATAGCACTCATGCCAATCACCAACAAATATCTTCATATTCCTGTTGTTGGCGTGTTTTAGCCACCGCTGATTGTCACAGTTACCTTGGTGTGTGTAAGAACCAATATCTCAGTTGAACACCACTTAGGAATGACAATGCTCAAAAGCAAATCGTTCTCTAGGTTTTTGGTTAAGCGTAATATTATTCTTGTAAACCAAACAACAACATTACCTACCTGCCTATAAGTCATCTATTTTGACCATTGGTTGACTATGCCTCTTCCAGTGTGGGGCCAGCTAAAAAATATCTCCTTTAGAGGCTACCATAGAAGAGCATTCAGATTTATTGTAATGACTACTCAACCAAAGACACAGGCTTCATTACCCTTACATATCGTAGACCCCTAACTACCGTTTTGACCTTCCCCTGTACGAGCGTTTTGCCAGTATCCACTCTAAGACTAGACTCAAGTAGAGACAGCAAAAACATGATAAATCACATCAAATAAACAAAAAATGGCCGGCACAGAAGCTACAACACCTCCGCTATCCCTAACCCCTACCTATCCCGTACCGCCCTCCGCTAATCATGCCATATTATCTGTATAGTCATAAGGACATTGCTTGAGTGTGTTGATTCTTAATCAACGATTGTAATTGTTTTGGGCATTCTTGTTCTGAGTGTTGATTATTATACGATTGTAATGTTTTGGACATTCTTGATTGTGTTTGATGTTATCACGATTGTAATTGTTTTTGGAACATTCTTGAGTGTTTTGCTTATTAAAATCAAAGAAAAAAAGTTTTGTATTGTTTTGGACATTCTTGAGTGTTTTGATTATTATCACGATTACTTGTTTTTGACTTCTTGAGTGTGTCATTATTATCACGATTGTTACTTGTTTTGGGCATTCTTGAGTGTTGATTGAATTAGTATCACGATTGTCTTGTTTTGGACATTCCTTGATGGTGTCGATTAGTATCACGATTGTAATGTTTTGGACATTCTTGAGTGTTTTGATTATTATCACGATTGTAATTGTTTTGGACCTTCCTTGAGTGTGTGATTATTATCACGATTGTAATTGTTTTGGACATTCCATTGAGTTGTTGATTATTATCACGATTGTATTGTTTTTGGCATTCTTGAAGGTTGATTTTATTATCACGATTGTAATTGTTTTGGACATTCTTTTGAGTGTGTTATAATTAGCCACGATTGTAATTATTTGGGACATTCTTGAGTGTGTTGATTATTATCCCGATTGTAATGTTTTGGACATTCTTGAGTTTGTGATTATTATAGCGATTGTAATTGTTTTGGAGATTCTTGAGTGTGTTGATTATTATCACGATTGTATTGTTTTGACCATTCTTGAGTGTGTTGATTATTCTCCACAACGATTGTAATTGTTTGGGCATTCTTGAGTTGTTTCTTATTATCACGATGTAATGTTTTGGACATTCTTGAGTGTGTTGATTGTTATCACGATTGTTATTGTTTTGGACATTCTTTGAGTAGTTGTTGAATTATTATCACGATTGTCATTGTTTTGGACTTCTTGATTGGTTGATTATTATTCACGTTTGTTAATGTTTTGGACCTTCCTTGAGGTGTGTTGATTATTATCACGATTGTAATTGTTTTGTACATTCTTGAGTGTGTTGATTATTATCCGATTGGAATTGTTTTTGGCATTTTTTGATTGTGTTGATTATTATCACGATTGTTATTGTTTTTGGACAGTTTTGAGTGTGGTTTAATTATCACGATTGTAATTGTTTTGGACATTCTTTGAGTGTGTTTGATTATTCTCACGATTGTAATTGTTTTGGGGGATTCTTGAGTGTGTGAGTATTTCACGATTGTAATTGTTTTGGACTTCTTCTTGAGTGTGTTATTATTATCACGATTGTAATTGTGTTTGAACACTTCTTGAGTGTTTTGATTATTATCACGATTGTAATTGTTTTGGACATTTTTGAGTGGTTATATTATCTACGATTTGTAATTTTTTTTGGACATTCTTGAGTGTGTCGATTATTATCACGATTGTATTGTTTTGGACATTCTTGAGTGTGTCGATTATAGCACGATTGTATTGTTTTGGACATTCTGATTGTGTTGAGTATTAATCACGATTGTAAGTGTTTTGGACATTCTTGAGTGTGTGATTCTTATCACGATTGTAATTGTTTTGGGCATTCTTGAGTGTGTTGATTATTATCACGATTGTACTTGTTTTGGACATTCTTAGTGTGTCGATTATTACACATTGTAATTGTTTTGGACATTCTTGCTGTGTTTGATTATTTATACGATTTGTAATTGTGGTTTGGACATTCTTGATGTGTTGATTATTTCACGATTGTAATTGTTTTTGACCTTCTTGAGTGTTATTATTATCACGATGGTAATTAATTTGTGCATTCTTTAGTGTTGATTATTATCACGATTGTAATGTTTTGGACATTCTTGATGTGTTGATTATTATCACGATTGTAATTGTTTTGGACATTCTTGAGTGTGTTGATTATTATCATGAGTGTATTGTTTTGGGCATTCTTGAGTGTGTGATTATTATCACTATTGTCATTGTTTTGGACATTCTTGAGGGTGTTCGATTATTATCACACGATTGTAATGTTTTGGACATTCTGGAGTGTGTTGATTATTATCACGATTGTAATTGTTTTGGACATTCTTGGTGTGTTGATTAGTATCACGATTAGTGACATTGTTTTGGCATTCTTAGTGTGTTGATTATTATCACAGATTGTAATTGTTTTTGGACAATTCTTGGGTGTGTCGAGTATTCTCACGATTGTAATGTTTTGGACATTCTTGAGTGTGTTTATTATAACGATTGTAATGTGTTTTGGACATCTCTGAGTGTGTCGATTTTATCACGATTGTAATGGTTTTTGGACTTTCTTGAGTGTGTTGATTATTATAACGCTGTGTAAATGTTTTGGACATTCTTGAGTGTGTTGTTATTATCACGATTGTAATTGTTTTGGACATTCTTGGTGTTGATTATTATCACGATTGTAGTTATTTGGGGGCATTCCCTTTAGTGTTTGAATTATATCACATTGTAATTGTTTTGATCATTTTTGAGTGTGTTGATTATTATCACGATTGTAATTGTTTTGGACATTCTTGAGGGTGTTGATTATTATTCATGATTGTAATTGTTTTGGGCATTCTTGATGTGTTGATATTATCACGATTGTAATTGTTTTGGACATTCTGAGTGTGTCGATTATTATTCAACGATTGTATTGTTTTGGACATTCTTAGTGTGGTTGATTAGTATCACGAATTTGTAATTGTTGTTTGGACATTCTTGAGTGTGTTGATTATATGCACTATGTCATTGTTTTTGGACATTCTTGAGTGTGTTTGTTAGTTATCACGATTGTGCGATTGTTTTGGCCATTCTTGGTGTGTCGATTATTATCACGATTGTAATTGTTTTGTGGCATTCTTGGTGTGTTTATTAAAGTATTGTATTGTTTTGGGCATTCTTGAGTGTTTTGTTAGTCTAACGATTGTATTTTTTGGCCCTGCTTGAGTGTGTTATTATATCACGATTGTAATTGTTTTGGACATTCTTGAGTTGTCGATTATTATCACGATTGTATTGTTTTGGACCTTCTTGAGTGTGTTGATTATTAACACGATTGTATTGTTTTTGGACAACAACCTTGACAATTGCTACAACTTCTTTGTGGTTTTAATCTCCCTGTACAAAACGCCTATAAAATTTTTTTTGTCAAATGCGAAAGTCCTGACAGCTGTACAAGGCGCTCTGCCTGAGTTGAACTTATTTAACTCGCTAGTGGAGCTACAAAGCCAGGTGAAATGGATACCTCAAATTAGGTGTTTTAATAGAGTGAATTCTTGCCATTTTTTCTTTTAAGGGGAAGTGGATATTTCCACTCCTTTATATAGGATTACAATATATCCAGACGTGCATGTGAAACCAAGAATGAAGTTGTTGAGGCGCATTGAACAAGACTAGTATTTTTCCTAACACTAGAGGTGAAAAGTTAGGCAAAGCTATACCTTTTCTTACTTAGTGGGACAAGGAAAATACAATAAGTCATTGATTTAGCTCCCGCCCCGAATAAACCTTACTCCTTAGCACAAGGTAACGGGGAAACTTGGTAACTTTTGATATGTTTTACTTCTAACATAGAAAAATGTGAATATGTGCCAGGGTCCCTTTGTTCAGGACACTTATTTCTCCGGACTTATTTCAATAATATACATACGGAATTGTTAAATTACCAATATCGGACAGACTATTTAAAGGCTAACTCAGAGATTTTCCGAAGATGGTGCCCTCGTTTTTCTAACAAATGGTGTTTTTTTTGTTTTGTTTTTTGCATGTACGTAATGCTTGTCCACATAGTAATCACTGTGTGAGATAGTTAAGCTCAAATCGATGACCTTCTTGTAAAAAATCACAACTTTTAGACTATGGGGCGTAGACCAAACAACCAACTATATAACAAATTCTGTTGTCCCCATCGAGAGGCTAGGGGAAAAACCAAGTGTAATTTCATAATAAATTATTAAAATCATATAACTGTCTGTTCCCGCGCATTAAACTGGCACATTTTCTTGAAAATGAATAAAATGTCACCTCAATTTCTCTTTCCCAATATCAGTGACCAATGGATATGTATAGACTTCAGCAAACCATTAACTAAAGATATTACAATGGGCCCGGTATGCGGAGCCATTGTTACAGCCAGGTGTTATCACCTCCACGATTCGGGTTGAGTAACAAAATTCCAGGCCCTTTTTCACAATAACTAATCAGTGTACATTATAATATAGGTCGTTGACCCTAAGTTTTCTTCTGAAAACGCGGTAAATTGAATAGAAATGAAGTTAAGCAATAAGTTACGGATTTTAATTCTGCACAAAGTTGTTAGGTCAAAGCTTGCCCAGCAACATTCTGCCATGATGTGTGTGTGTCTTTCTTCCCTTTCGAATGAATGATGAAAAATATGGTCAAAGTGAATTTATTTATTTGTGAATGAGGATAAGTATTTTGTCCAAAATAGGAGAGGTGGTAACACCTGAATCTTTTCAATATAACAATGGTCCTGCACTCCCAGATGAAAGGGATCTGAAGTGTTTTTCTACACCGCATACCGAGCCGGTAATTGAATAATCTTTAGCTCCATTGTTTGCTGAAGTCTAGTGTATATATTGGTCCCTGATATTGGGGAAAATAAATTGAAGTGAAGTGACATTTTATTCATTTTCAAGAAAATGCGCCAGTTTTATTTGCGGGAACAGACGGTTATATGATTTTAATAATTTATTATGAATTTACACTTGGTTTCCCCCTAGCCCCTCGATGGGGACAACAAAACAACAGCATAGAAGGACATGCCCCATAGTCTATTTGTAATAAAATTCGGGATCCGGAATTTTTGTCTTACACGGTATACTATGCTACTACCAATACTACACGTAAAGGTGTACTACGAAAAATAACATTAAAATCGCGACTTACTCTGCTGCATAGCAAGAGTAACTGTAGAGTAAAAAACAATAAAATGTCGTGAAGTTAATTAAGTTACCCCGATTTGGCGCACGCAAAATCGCGAGATACCTCTCAACTTACTAGACTAACTTACTCCGATTTGGTGCACGTGGGCCTAAGTTTTCTAAATACTTGTTAGCTAAGTGCTACAAGTTTGTCTAGAATTTCTAAATACCGTATTTACAGTGGACCTTCGCGTTCTTATATTTTTTTTTGAAGAGCACCTCCAATTTCCAAAAATGATGAAATTTCTGCACAGTTACATTGGTAATTGGCTAGTAAACTATACATGAGAATGTTGGAGATGGAAATTCTCTATGTGTCGACAAAGAAGGAATTTTGTAATTAGATATCCCGATAATAATAACGGCTGCTGGAAACGTCCTTCTATATGAAATAGCCGGGAAAAAGCGCCACACTGTTAGAAAAAAATCCTTAAATTTACGGAAATATCTGGCAGCATAATTTCTAGACTTTTTAGGGCAGATTTACAGAATTTCTGTCAATTGACGGAACTTTGAGAGTAATTTTACAGAAATTTGTCTCATATTATGGAAAAAAATGTGTATTTTAACAGAATTTTCCGTATTATAAATTACGGAACAAAAAAAAGTCCGGAAATTTTGCTGCCGGAAATTATTGAAATATTTCCGTAAAATGTTTTTTTTTTTTGTTTGTTTTTATTTTTATTGTTTTCTGAAACAGATTTTCCGTAAATTTACGGAAATTTCTAACAGTGCATGTACATATTTGCGCTCATCCATTAGTAATTGTTTCTTCGTTTCAGTTAAGCCAGGTTGTTTTCGTGAGGTGGCACTATTTCATCATGGACGGACAGAAATCTGGCGTTTCCAGCTCCGCCGTTAAATTACAATCGAGGATCCCGATTCTAATCACAAAATCGCTTCTTTCATGAAAACACCCATTTTTTAGCATTGTTGTTCGCAGGTATAGTTCAGTAGACAATTATCAACACAATTATGCCAAAATATCAAATTTTGAGAACTGGGGGCGCTCTTAAATATGAGCCATTATTGCTTTAAGAGGTAGTGTACCAAATGGAGTTCATTTACAAGTTCGCATGAAAAGAAATCCATTCAGAGGCAACAACTAAAATTAAAAGGGGGGATTATGTATAGAATTCTGGCAAATCTGGCAAATGCAATCTTCTAGCTCATTCCGTTTTGAAGATACAAAATGCAACTTTGTCAACATGGGGCCAAGTTCGGTGATCCGGATCAGCACTCCAAATGTAAAAATAAGTTTATATTGTCAGTTAAATATATACTTGAAATAAATAACCCGAAACTAAACCACACTAATCGCTAAAGTTGACCTTTTGGACCCTGCGAATGTCTATGGTCGGCCAGAAATCAAAACTACAGTAATCAATTTCGTCTTTAGAAATTAAAAAACCATGCACTTTCATGGCCATTTTCGAAATCACTGTGGAAAATGCATTCAAACGAATCCAAACAAGCCTAGTCTTGGGTGAATTGAGATGACTTTGCTTATGGTCATATAGACATGTAGTATGACCACGCAGAATCTTTCGGGGTTGTAAGGGTTAAGATCTGATAATTTTATCTTATCTGTGTAAATTTATCTAGTCCCCTGTGTTGTCAAATGTATAATGATATAAGCAGAGCGTCATAGAGCCATGGAAATGGCGTCCTTGCCGACCATGAGATGCCGACATTTAGGGCTAATTATTGCCACCGTGATTTGTTTAAACCTGGCGGGTGAGTTTATAAAAAAAAAACTTTTGGGTGGGGGAGGAAGGCGAAACTTTAATGGAATATATTTCAAAACTGATATTAAATTCAATATCAAGTTAATGCTTTTAACCGCTGGATCACATTGCCGGTGTGGCAGGAGATAGTCCTCCGGGCTCACAGTCCGGGAACAATGGTGAACAATAGGGCAATCGATTCAGTTGACTCTTGACGCAACATTAGTTTCACGCCTTATTCCGTTGCGTCATATGTTTTTGTCAATCATAGGCATTATAGACGCGAGCCGTCGTTAGCTTGAGCAGGAGGATGTATTGAGTCAATCCCACAATGCACCAGATTGGGGAAATTTCAAACCAATAGGGTCATATGATCCCACAAAAATCCTATTCTTAACACATAGCCCGACTTTACGCTCATTTTAGCACACAAATCGTTAGTACTTACGGAATGTTTTGCATGATCATGAAATGTCTTGTGGTTCTTAAACTTTTGGAACCAATTTTATCCCTAAGTACTGACATGTGTGTAGTACAGTACAGTATAGGCACATTGCAATGCATTATGGGATTGATTCAAAACACCCTCTGGCTTGAGCTAGGCTTTGAACGTGTATCCAACTATCCATAAAAGCGTCACAATAGTCTAGTAATTATAATTTGACCCAAAACAAATTGTAAAAGAAACAATTTTTTTGGTGTTAATATACTGTGAAATTGTCCAAAAAATATATTAAAGGTTTACCAAAATCAACCTAGTAGAACATGTTGAAATAAGGGGCAACGTTTGTACAGGGGTAAAAAATTAGAATCGTTCGAATTGATTTAAGGTTTTAAAAAGCGTATTATAGATTCAGTACAATAGGCCCATAACAGTTCAAGGTCATCCTGGGGTAAAATTTACAGAATGGCCCGATTTTGATCGAACTGGTTGTAAATTGTCAAATTTGTCACACTAAATCAATAAATTTAAATAGATTCTTTTTTTAACGTTCTATACAAGAATTACAGAGCTATTATATGACTAGTGACCTCCCATAACCCTTGTATCCCCCGGTCACATTTTACATTCCAATTA
>JAMKCH010050390.1:0-12141 GCA_023653785.1 Ophioderma brevispina
GAAATTAAATTTCAGAGAGTTTTTTGAGTTGAACTTTAATAAAAGTGTGCAAAACGTGTTTTTTGCGAAAGTCCATGGACGCTCATTTGCATAACTCCTGTCGTAATTAATTAGCGGATGGCTTCCCACCAAAAATTGATGAGAAGTACAATTTATCAAGCTTACAATAATAAATTAACAAACCCAAATGCAGAGTTTAGAATAACCTAAATATACTAATTAACGCAGAAAAATTGGTCCACTGAAATGGCCATTGAAAAGGAATCCGCTCCTATGTTAACGTATTGAACCATTTTCTTAAGTTATTTACGTACTTTAGTGGTAATTTGAAAGTGCCCTCTATCAGATGCTCTTTTGAATCACAGGTACTTGTATGTCCTCAGACAACTATTATCGCTATTAACTGCTAGCAGATAAGCTCGGTAATGACTCTTTTAAAATGACTCTTTCACCATTATAAGCATTTGACACAATTTGGCGGCCTTTTGTAAAGGGTCCTCTATCAGAGATCTTGTGAATCACAGATACGGTATGCACTCCGGAAAACTAGTATCCGTTTAACCACTAACAGATTAGCTTGGGTAAGGATAAGAACTACTTAAAATGACTCTTTCAAAACCATACTAAGCCACTGTTAGATTTGGCGCCATTTTGAAAAGCGCCCCCTATCAGATGATCCTTGGACTCACAGCTACTTGTATGACCTCCGACAACTATTATCACTATACTACAGCACATTTTAAAGATTGCTAAGGACTCTTAAAATGACTCTTTCCACCCATATTAAGCCATTTTACCTGATTTGGGCGGGTCATTTTGAAAAACGCCCTATAAATCTACCTACAGAGTGCCCCGATATTTGGGCTCCCTGCCAAATTTGATAGTAAGGGCCTGAAGGAGTGCCACAAAAAAAGTTGAGCGGCTTTTGTACGACCTGTTCAGCATATAATGAAATGGTGTTACGAACCCCTTGACTAATAGTCTTTGCATCATATTCCGAATATTTTACCATGAATGTATTTTCTAGAGACTGACATGATGGATATGAACTTGATAGTTGTACATGGCTCTAAAGTTGTTATGTAATATTACGCTGATTAAGTGGAAAGATTTACGCACAACTTACGCATTTCAATGCATCCGATCCCTGTTCTTCTTCTCCCCTCGCTTCTCCCTCCTCTCCGGGCCAGTCTCCTCTATAATGGACATGTTAATCCGGTGTTACATGTCAAATGACAAATGGGTGGTATTTTTCTTTTGGTTTGTTTCTAAAGAACTTTAGAATGTCAACAAACTAGTAGAAGTAGTCTTGCCAAATTCTAAAAACGTAAAACGCAGTCCAAATACAAGACCAAAATTTTTTTTACCAGTATTGATTGATTGTGTTGTCCTATGTGATGAAGATGCCATGCCCAGGACCAGCATGCAATGTAATTACTTTAGCAGGGTTGGGTTACAGTGAGTGGAAAGTTCTAGCAGCTGTCGACCTATCTCTCTCCAGGCTCATCTACAGATATCCAATGGCAAGTCAAAGTCAAAGTAATATAGATGATACTGAATGCAGTGGATCGCCAAAAAAGACTTTCTGCTGTGTTGTTCTCAACAAGGATTCCACTACCCTACTCAGGTGGAATAGTCTAAAAGAATAAAAAGGAAAGGCTTCAGCATTTTGTCCAGTTGCCACCCACAGTGTAGCATATGGGGATACACTCGAGCCACCAACCATCAACCGTTGTTATGTCCACGCGGGTCGATTTTGTTGGTATCCGTGTCACTGATCATCTCAGGTGCAGTCTACTTAGTTGATGACAAACCACTAAAACCTAGGCAACTGGAATGATGAGAAAGAAAAAGAACTGGAAAAGAAGGATGTTTATGCCAGTATGATTTGATACAGTTAGACCCAATGTACTAGGCACAACACTTTTGTGCCCAGTATCTACATGTGCTAATTTTGAGAGTACAAAATAACAGAAACAGTAGCTAATCAATACAGCACTGCAAACAAAGAAAATGATTATGGTGTCAAATTGCAAATTCTCATATACTTGCCAATTTAGGCAAGAAAAGTCAAGAAAGTGAATTGAAAGGATTAATTCACAAGTGGGAAAACATTTCCTGATGTACCCAGTGAGACACATGTCATTGACCATGACATTGATGTTGGCGATTCAGAGGCAATCAAACAACATCCATATAGGGTGAATCCAATCAAACTGCAACATGTCAAAGATTTTCGAAAAGTCAACCTCTGTTATAACAAAACCGACTCATTTCCGATTCCACGGATTGATGATTGCATAGATAGAGTTGGAAATGCCAAATTTGTTAACAAGTTTGTTTTGTTAAAGGGGAATTGGCAAAGAAATTTTCGATGTTGATCATCCTGTATGTTATTCCTATAAGAAGTTTGACAAACATCAGAAAAACTACTTGAGTACAACAGTGCATCCAGTTCTTGTGTACACGGATCACAATGCGTTGACTTTCATCCACAAAATGAAAAACAGATATCAGAGACTTGTAACGTCTCCGCTTTCCACTTCCCAAAGTCGATTATTTATTTTCTTTGATGTATTCGGTCTTCCTGAAAATGGTTAATTTTCATTTTCTATAAAACTCAAGCCGAGGCACACCTGAAGGTGTATTTGTGTGTGCCTCCTATCCCTCTCTAGGTATATTCATCCCGGGTTTTGCGGTCATGGCTGAACATTTAAAGTCAAGTTAGATTTTTAACAATTAACATATAAATGAGTTGGATACCGACCGTCCTCATAACTAGAGATCACATGAGCTCATGTACATATTTCCTTGCTAAGCGTGTCTCAAATTGGGTATTGTGCTATTGGTTGGCTATTGCAGTCACTGATCTCTACAAACAGATGGCGCGCAACGTGACCAGTACACACTCTTATGGTTGCCCACTGTACAATATTTGTCATGAAAAAAAAACATGTTTAAAATCCAGATTTCTCAGACATAGTACAATATGTAATATTCCTGATTGTCAAAATGTTTGAAAATATTCTTTTTCCCCACACATTAATATTTGATCAATATGAAAATATATTGTGGAGCTGGGGTGTTTGAACATCAGGTATGTAAAATTCGTCATATAATTTTGGTATTTGATTCTACATTATTTTATATATCTTGACAACAAATCTCATCTCTCAGCTGTTGGTTATGGAATGTGTGATAGTTAAGGAGTTATAATAATTCTAAGTATGTACTTTCGAAAAACCATAGCAGTTTGCAACCGCGTGTGTGGTAAGGGTCGTTAACGTTATAGTCTGATTTTTTTTATTCCTGTCAGTAAACGCATATTGTCGGTGGTACATTCATATGGAGGGGGTGTGTTGAGATCAAAACTAAAAAGCCGTAAATGCTCAACTTTGTACAACTGAATAGATGCTTTAACCCATTTTACACGTATTGAATTATGTAAAGGCTTCATACCAGAAACAATTGAATATATTGTCAACTGAATAGATTGTCTGAGACACGCTATCGATTCCTTTGTTTGGAGTCAATCGAAGAATGGGTAAAGTGTCATGAACATCAAGGACGGGTGAACCTCTTATAGTACAGAGGGTTAAGACCCATCTGGAGCAAAATTGTGCACTTTGTGATAGAAGTATAGCATTTGGTACACGCTTAATATGGACCACAACCAATTAATTCAAAACGGGACCCCAGCCAGATTTGACCTGTGGCGGCCGTGGTGACCATTTTCAAAATGGCTGCCAATCACATTTTCAATGTCTCATATTTCGGTTAATAACACTGATTTTTGTGTCTATACCCATGTTTTGAATGCCAAGGTATTCAAATATGACATATTTTTAAATATATTTTGTCAGGTATTTTGTTTTCCAATATGGCCGCCAATTTGCACTACAATTTACATTTTCCTTTATACCTATCTCAAAATGATATTGACTAGATTTTTGTGTCTATACATATGTTGTTATACTCGATTCATCTGATATGTGACCCCGTACCATTCTTGCGGAGGTTAAAAATTCAATGAGGCGCAGGGACTTCTGTTAATCATGTTATTGTGGGGAATGTTAAAGCCTGAAATACGCTATTGTGCGTTTCCATACATGAATGCAATTGAATTTATTGGCAGGTGAGTGAGTTATATGACCGGAATGTCCTCCAAGATAATCCGGTGTGGCACGTGCATTTGAATTCTTTCATTTTCCCTCTCCGACTTAATTGAATAGGTCCAAAACTCCAGGGGGACGAACGTATCAACGCGAATCGACTATAGGATCAAGAATATCTTGTGTCTTTCCTTGTGTTTTTCAATATGGCAGCCATTTTGAGTTAAAATGAAGACCATTTACCTAAAGGGAATAGTCAGTCTATTAACTTGTGAGATGTTATTTTGTTAAATAATCGCACTATATATACTTGAAATGAAAGTAGACTACTGCTGGAAGCCGCCGTTTTCAAATGAAGTGTGAACCACGGTGACGTAAACTTGATTCTTGTATTGCAACACGGGTCTAGAATCGATCAAATAGCAATGGATGCAACTGAATGTCTTTTTAATTATTATACAGTGATTGGAAAGTGAACCATGCAAAACATACAGGGCAGGTCTGGTACATGATATATTGTTGATTCACCGCGGTACAAACATTTTGAAAATGGCACATCCTGAAGGTTGCTATTTTTAATTTATTTAATTACAAGACTTGTCTGAGGTGTAGACATACTAAACATATCACTAAACATATCACTAAATATTGAATTTTCTCTTAGCATAATATCGCGATATAATATCGCAATATTATGTAAATATAATAATTACAAACTTGTCTGAGGTGTAGATATACTAAACATAATTTATGACTAAACATATAACTAAAGTATTGAATTTTGTCTAAGCATAACATCGCGATATAATATACTCCATTTTTTGTGTCTATACCTTAATTATACGTCAGTTAAATATCATGTCTGTTAGCACTCAAGTTGTGTTCATAGAAATGTCAAGTTTCATTGAGATCCATCGCGCTTGCAGCGTTGTACATTTCAAGAATATATCTTCTTACACCGTTCTCTGCATCCCTTGGAACACCTGCAACTGATGATTGCATGATATACGCTACTCGCTACACCAGCCGGTGGAAGAGTCGTCCATTTTAAAGAGTCATCCATTACATCTTGCACTGTGCATTGGACGTTTTGAAAGTCTACTGGATTTGGCAACTCTGGTGCTTTGTTAATTGTTTGACTCCATACATGACCTGTCACGCCTCCTTCTCAAAATAGATGTTAGGCAAGTGCATCTTGTGTTAGTGGAAAGTTTCCAATTTCTATGACTTTTTGAGTGAATAACCTCTACCTTTTATTATGAACTACAGCAAGCTGAAAGACTGAAAATCGAATGCATGCTTTCGATCTATTGGCAATGTCTACAAATCATAAAGACCGTACTAATTTTCCCACAATTTAAATTTTTTATTATAGTCCCTTTATTTTTTATTCCTTCAGTAAAACGCATAGTGTCGAGGTACGAATTAATGGCGATAGGGAGTTTGAACTCAACAACCTAACAACAGTCTTTAACAGCTGAAATGCTAAACTCTTTGTTCACCGATTAAGATGCTTTAATAACCCATGTAGCATGAAACTTTTTTGTATCGAATTATAAAGGCTTCATACCTCAGAGTGAATTTAACAGATTTTCGTAGTTGAGACACCTATCGATTCCTTTGTTTGGTGTCAATCAAATAACCGGATAAAGTGTCATGAACATCAGATGGCTGGGTGAAGAGGGTGATTAGGCAACGTAGATATTGTATTTTGTTATACTGACGCAAAACTCTAAAATAACTTATATAGGATAAATTGATTGGACCAATGTATAAATTTCCTGGAGCATAGAAATAAATGAATAAACGTATCAGATTTGTAATATTCCTTATTGACGTAAATGAACTTTGTGTCGTAATAATTCCTTATCATAGCATTTCCCTTATGTTGAATGCTGCAGAGTTTGTTCAAGTTTAGTGTTTGGAATTTCTCCTTCGGCAGTGCCTTTGCCTTGTAACATTTGCTTCGTGAGAAAAGGGACTTTTTTTAAATTATGGCCTTAATCTGATCCAGTATCTTGACATCGAATTTCTATTGTATTGATGGGTAAGCCTGTAACCTCCCATAACAATGGAATCGTCGACACGACCCCTAAAACTTTTAATAACGACAGGAATAAAAAATTCGACTATAAGAATTATTACTATGTAAAGTCATTGCAATAATACAATTGAAGAAACTACAGTGGAAAAGGCTCATTTCCAACATTCCCTCCCTCGATCAGTAGGCTGATAGGATTGTTGAGATGGACCCGGATCGGAACAATAGTAGCATTTGAATCCTTCTTCTATGTGGTGTCCAATGTTTGTACTCTTTTTGGTGTGCCATATCATTGTAATTTTAAAGTATTTTTAATAGCCAACTTTCTGTTTTGGTCTTGCTGGACAAATAGGGCTATTTTAATAAACCTAATACAATCATGACATTTTTCTTTTACTAATGCTAGTGTATTATGGACTTTTAAGTGTTGGTGTAAATTGTACCCGTTCCTTGCAGATTTTCCGATAATTCGGTTTCCTCGTAACACGCTTTAAACCGCTTTGACTTTTATCGTCTTGTAACATGCCTTAGGAGCTTCGCCACTGCGCCCTGAGCACTTCGGGTAATATTCGCGTTTAATTAAAAACTTATATTAGATAAGGCACAAAATACTATCTTAGCTAACATGTCAAACTGCACTACTATATGGCGCAATGAAATATATATTAAAAGGCCCAGCGCTTACAATAAAGCTGCGCGTTTTGGTGTTCGCATGCTGGCGAGTTCGTCACAACCTTTTGATTACTTTTCATTGGTTGCCTGTTAAAGGACGTACTCAGAATACAAAATCCTTCTTTATGTGTAGATGTCTTCGCGGACAGGCTCAATTATACCTTAGTGATGGTCTAAATTTGTATTATGTGTTGGATAGTAATTCGGATGGTACAAGACGAAAGGCTACGTCCTTCTTCTGATGTTACAGGGCTTGTTATTCCTCGTAGCAAAGCGTAGATTTGGCTGTAGGTCATTCAACGTAATTGGTCCTAGGCTGTGGAACAAGCTTCCTGTTAAAATTAGAGCGGCCCCTTCCCACCGGCTCCTGAAACATACTTATTTCCTAATGTTTTAATCCACTTTGTTAACTTTGGATTTGTATATGCTGTATGTCATGTTGTAATTAATTTAGTATTTTAAGTATTTTGTTGTAAGGCGCTGTGATCTCTGTAGAGCGACTAAAGGCATCCATTATTATTATTAACTATTATCATTAATTCAGAGCATATAAAAATCTCAACTTTTTTATTATTCGGGGGGACTCAGGCTGTGGATCACTTAGCCCTTTAATGTTATTGTCATAATTGGTTTAGTAGGTCCTGGACAACATAGGTATAGACACAAAAACCAATTAAGTCGGATTAGTTTATGATCAAATGGCTGCAACAGAATATTATTAAAAATTAATATTATATTTCTTTCTTTGGACCCTGAAAACAAAGAATTAATCTCAAAAATCAAATTGATATCTTATTTGTGCAAAACTATAACAAAAGTATCATTTTAGTGTACATTCGCGCCATGTTGGAAAACAAAATGTTTGGCAGAGATCTTTAACGTACGCCATATTTAGATTCCTTACCCCCTGAACTAATCATAGACACAAACATCGTTCGGTCATATTATTAACCGAGATATTAGGCAGGAAAATAAAATGGCGGCCATTTTGAAAATTCGCCATAAGGCCGCCACAGGTCAAATCCAGCTGGGTCCCGTTTGAAATAATTAGTTATAATCCATATTAAGTGTGTGTGCCAAGTGTTAATGTCTATCACAAAGTGCACGATTTTTTGCTTATCCTCTGGACTATTATGTTGAGGGTACACACCAACTAATTACCCTTTTGGCGGCCACTTCCGGCAAAAATTATCACAGCAATAGTCCGTATTCTTCACCGGTGAAACTTTCTGAGTTATTGATACTATTTGAGCACATTTTTTTGCATAAGTTGGTCTCTACCTATTTTTTGGAAAGGTAGCCATGTAGTTCCGGAAAGAAAATGTGTTGATTTAAAGCTATTTTGCGTTTTAATGGCGGATTAACATCACACTTGCATTTCCGGTTTCGGGCGAAATTTGAGTAGCCGAAATTCTACTCCTTCCGAAAATCGCTTAAATCTTGCAAAATTTATACGGAAATGTTGTGATGAATTTTGGATAGTTTTATAACAGAAGTCTTGCGAACAAACTGTGTAAGTCTCATTTTCTGAAACGCCAGGTAAACTCGAGATACAGCCCAAGAAGAACATGAATTTCTATACAAAGTCCCTAGGGAGGCGTAATAGTGGTGTGGCCCCTTAAGCGTGCAGCATGGTGCCTATTCTCGTTATAACAGCCGTTGGGTTGTAACCACAATTCAATAGCTTTAATTGATTTTTTATCTATCCTTCTATTTTCTAAAACCCTGTATGTTATCAGAACCAAAATTATGGGGTTTTTACTCTTCGTATTTGCTCTTTATGGGCAACAAATCAACTATTTAACGCAAAATACGGGCTCAAACACGCCGCTCATACTGGGTTGTCAAGGTAGCACGATATTCTCCCAAATCGCTAGTAGGCCCTACAGTACATGGCTTGTTAAATGATTTTTAACTCTATTTTAGCCTCGCAATCGTTGTAATTAATATATAATGTCCTATACGATATTTCAAGGATTATATTATTACACTTTCTCATTTTCTTTTAAATCCTCGTTTTACTACAACACACTTTAAGTGATCGGGGGGGGGGGTGGGGAGAATCGCAGTGTGTTAACGCGCTCAAGGTTTTCTTTATGTCGATATGTTCGGAAAACGCCCATTGCTGTTTAAGACAAATTCAAGATGGATGTTCTGATAACAAATTTGGCCACGTTTATGAGTCGTTATATACTTTTTAATTGTATGTTGATTTTTGCCATTCTCACTCATGCAGATTTTTTTAGAAAATTTGTAGCACGTAAAAGGGTCGCATGCACCTGAAGTTGGCTAAAATCTAAACAAAACTTTAAAACGGTCCTTTTGTTATGTTTTTTTGCTGCATCTTGCATCACATGGCGAAAATCACATTTCATTAATCTTTCAACCTATTAAATGTCATATAACGGTTTTTTAATTCATATTAAAATGTTTTTTTACCACCAATCGCAAAGGTAAATTCAAAATATATTCTTTAAAGCAACTTAAAGGTGCCCGTCGGAACTTTGATAGCTTTAAGTCGGTCAAAAATAGAGGAAAAGGACGCGCTAAACTCAAAACTCGGTCAAAAGTGAGTGGTTTTCGTATTGGTCGGCAATCTGTGAGAAGCCATATCTCGAAAACTAAAAAAGCTAAAAAGAAGAAATGCGATCGAACACCAATATTGACTTTTTAATTACTACTTTTGACACATAATTACATGTGGGTCTAAAAATATTCTCGCTTAAAGGTACACACCACTAATTACCCTTTTGTCGGCCACTTCCGGCAAAATTATCACAGCAATAAGTCCGGACTTCACGGTGAAAATTCTGAGTTATTGATACTATTTGAGCACCTTTTTTGCATAATTTGGTCTCTACCGATTTTTTTGGAAAGTGTCATGATTTCTGAAAGAACATGTGTTGATTTAAGCTTATTTGCGTTTTAATGGCGGATTACAACACACGTGCAAATTTTCCCGGTTTCGGGGCGAAAATTTTAGTAGTGAAATTACTAACCTCCGAGGAATCGCTAAATATTGCAAAATTATACGGAATTGTTTGTGAAATGAATTTTGAGATAGTTATAAAAGAAGTCTTGCGAACAAACTGTGCGACTCGCATTTTCTGAAACGCAAAGGTACTCGAGATCCAGCCCAAGATAGAACATGAATTTTTCTATACAAAGTCTATGGGAGGCGTAATATGGTGTGCCCCCTTGAGGAGGATTAGGCCACGTAAATATTGTACTTCGTTATGAGTGACCAAAACTCTTAGTCCTTATAGACAAATGATTGGAACAAGATTTCATGCGTTATTTCTGGACAAGAACGAATAAATGTAAACGTTATCGTTTTTCTATTATTTCTTAGTGACGTAAACTAGTTTTGGTGGGTAATAATTACTTATTCGTAAGGTGAACGCACTCAGAGTGTTATAGTTATGTTTGGTAGTTGGAATTTATTCAGAGGATGACCTGTTTTTTTTTTCTTGAGAAAGGGGACATTTTTTAAAGATGGCCTTATAGCAGGGAACCCCGGGGGGCCACTCAACCTAACTCTATTTTGTCATCCATCCGCGAGCAATAAAAACGCGGGAAAAGGGTAGGGTTTTCACACCGCGGCGCGGAACCGCAACGGACCGCGAAAAGGTTCACAAAACCAAGAAATTGACCAAAAAGGGTCATCATTTTCGCACTCAATAAGTCAGCGTTTAGGGTAGCCATGCTTATCCGGCCCCTCCTTACCGCAAAATTAAATGCGACAATAAAACACTTACTTATGTAGACAAAAATCCTTTTGTAACTCATGAATTATGCCAACTTTTTTCCGGCGCTAACGCGCGTTAAGATAAGAAGACCAGATTCATTGTCGGGCAAAGCAAATTGAAGGAATTCAGATTTTGTGGAACTTTGCTAGTGCGCTTACGTGTCATTCTTATAGGGTTTATCCGTGATAAGAGGTAGTCTGAATGAAGGAAAAATATCCCGTTTAGGTCAGATCTGAAGGTCCTGCTTGAGGATGACAACACGGGAAAGTATGTAAGTGGCCTCCCCCGGGCAGGGACTGTAGTGAAAAGAGTGTGCGCTTCCGGATAAAAATTGTGAATTTTTGCACCCAAGTACTTAAGGCATTGATAAATCATAAAATTGATGGAAGCCTTGACAGCCCCCCTTATGGACCCCGCTTGGTGTTTCAAGGTTACAGGGGCCAAAATTTTAAAAAATTGCCGATTTGTGTTGAAAAGTAACACCATGATGTTTGTCTGGTTACAAGGATTCCAAAAGGTATAGTGGTATAGTTTACACTATACATCTATGGCTTATAGTTTCGGAGTTATGGGTAAAACTGTAAAAATATGAAAATGTCAATTTTTTTGGTTTGTACATGGGTCAAAATAAGAAGTTCCTTTGATTCAGGTATATGGTGGTGCACTTGTTCCCTACCTAAGTATATTGAAATAAGAATAGTTTGCCTTAACTGTTACGCTTAGTTTTCACTTTATCCCAACAAAATAGGTCACAGGTGAATAGATCCAATAGCTGCCAATCGCTGTTGACTTTTATTCCCGCCATTTTGGTTAAGAACCATACCTTAAGATTCAAAACTATTCCCTATATTAATCCTATGAGCTGAAGCCCAACAACTTGAACCACTTTTACAAAATTGGAGCAACTTTTATTTGTGACCCCTGTACAAACCAAAATTGACCTTTTTGGAATCATTAGTGACAGACAAACATCATGGTGTTCTTTTCACCCAATCGGAATATTTTAATTTTTTTTATCCCCTGTGTAACCTTGAACTCCAGACGGACCATGAAAGAGGCGTGGCAAGTGCTTCCATCAACTTTTTGTTCATCAATGCATAAGTACTTGTGTACCAAATTCACAGTTTTATCCATATTTGCACACTCACATGAGATCTGTACACTACAGTCCCCCACTATTAATTGACCCGATCGCACATCGAAATTGCTATTGTTTAATTGGGTAAAGTAACACCATCCAAGCGTCGACACGTCCCCAAAACTTTAATTGTAACTTACAGATAAAAAAATCTCTATAGGCATGAAACATTCATTTGTTTTACGGTCATTGCATATACGAAATAGCCATTGCTCCATATACCTTTAGTGAAGTTTTTGCATAATGCAATAGATGCTACCCGGTTAAAAATTCTAGTTGAACCCACCTTTACACTTCCCCATTTTCCGATAAAAAAAAACATTATTTCACGGGTAGGACTTTGTTAACAAAGGTGGTATCCTTCCTAGCTTGCCCCTTTTCATATTAACTCAACAGTGTTCAACTGTATTTTAAAACTGGTTTGAAACT
>JAMKCH010050391.1:0-10384 GCA_023653785.1 Ophioderma brevispina
CATTTGGCAATGTTAGGCATGGAATCCTGATATGATTTTTTTATATGTATATTGATATGGAATTTAAAATCAGCTCCCCTGGACTTCAGATGATAATTTCCTTAAGCAAACGAAATTTAATCATGATGCGCAATATTTATAACGCTCGCCACTCGCCTGGGCTCGTGAAATGGAAATCCAAAATTTGTCCTCTGATAATTTTTTACTATTGCACTCACAGGCATTCAGTATTTGTATACTATTAAATCTACCAATCAGCTTATAGATGTCAGTTTTATACAATATTAAACGGTTTAGAATTTTAGCCCCAAAATCACCCCTTTTCCTAAAAAGCATCCTTTATCAATGTCACCACAACGAGTATTTTACCTGAACCCCTTATGTAAGGGATAAACCATTATCCCACTAACAAAAAGGATACCATAAAAACAAGATTGTAACATTTTTTACTTTCAAAATTTAAAAAAAAATATTTCGCTTAATTTGCGCCCAAAATACGTTTTTGGCCTAGAAATCGTCCCTGCCACCAAATATTGAAACCACAACCACACCCGGGGGGGGTGGGGGGGCGCTGTGGGATATTGATGCGTGAACATGACTTCTGAAATGCACCCTAAACAAGTATTTCCTCCGACTAAAAAACATACCTAACACAACATTTTTTGTGCCTGTTTTGCTACCATAAAACAGTCTTTTTGTCCCTTTTTGCTACCTTAACAAGTAATAATGCATTGTGTTGATATATACCCTTATACTGGCTTTGCTCATTGTATTTACTTCCAAATTACAAAATTTAAAAAATCAAAAAACACAAAAACACAAACTACAAAAATTACAAAACTAAATTTACCTTTTTGTCCGTAATTTTGCTGTTTTGTGACACCCTAACAATGTACTCCACATCGGCTGTTGGAAAAAAAGATACCCTTTTTACGCGTTTTCTTTGTTCACGCATCATATCCACCTTTGACTCCCATTGGTCCCCCCCCCGAACCATCATTTTCTTAATCTCATATATTTATCCTTCAAATAAAGTTTATGGTGTTTTGTTGTACCGAGGGGAGGAGTACTCGAATACAGAGTATATATTGAACATGTTGAACAAAGCGCACCAAATGTATTTTTTTGCCTTTTGTGCGCAACATAATAGCGATTTTAGCGTTTCGGTATAATATCAGTTTAACAACAATGCATGGTAGTTAGATTTGACTCAACCACTACTTTTTTGGCAAAATCAAGACAAAAAAAACAAATGTGCCTGAATTAATTTCATTTTTTTAAAAACTTTAAAGAGAAGCACTGAATACTTTATTGCTGAAAAGAAAGGGAAATTGCCTCCCCACTTTAAAAAGTGGAATCTTGACTTGTAATTTTAATTCTACCGCTATTGTACGTTATACTTGATTACTGACTTAAGTGTAATATGCTTGCTGCCTTTTTTTTTGGAATCTTTTTTTTTTCACTTTAGTATGTGTGGATTTTGAGGTTGATCTGTTGATTGTTTATTAATAAAAAATATGAAACATATGAAACGTCAGGGCCACATTACCAGTATACAGTTTAAAAAACATATGAACAGAAAAAAAATAAAGAAAATTACTCAGCCGGATATCGATCCTGTCAATGGTTTATTGGCTGAGTTAAAAACAATCTCCGCAACCTTTCGGAGAATGTGTACAATGATAACCAAGGAGAATTAATCATCTTAATTATAAAGTAAGCTTTTATTTATCAGAAGTATTGGAATCATTGCATTGTTTTTCATAACTTATTAAGCATTGTAAAAATGTTTATGTGGGAATCCACATAAAAGCATGCAGCGACATTAATTCAGCGGCATGACAAAATGGTCCCGTAAATTGGCGAAATCGGAAATCCTGTTGTATGTGTAGAATGAGTGTTAAACTGCTACTTCGGTAAACAATTTCAAAAAAAACTTTCAGATTCACACCTTGACTTCAAAACCTTCTATAGGACTTTACTAAATCTGAGGTGACTGTTGTGATTCGATTGCAAACATTGCCATTGTTATGGAAAGAGGACCATCTCTCCTCTCTTTTTATGTTCTTCGGTGCAAAAAAGGGGTTGCATATCACCCTTATAGAGACCAATTAAATCAGACCATGTCCTGGAAAGAAATACATTATCGGGCTATAGAGGCGACAGTGAGGCTGTAGTTCGTATTAAATTTCTTTTTTAATTTAATTAGTTTATTTGTTAGTTTTTGCAATTTTAAATTTACACTTAGACCATTACCAAAAGTGAATTTAGTTTTTATTTTTGTTTGTTTGTTTTTTGTTTTGTTTTTGTTTTTGGGTTTTTTTTGCATTGGGCACAGAAAGTTTCAAACCTCACCAGTCCGATGCAATCGATCCAGATTAATTTTGCCCACATTAGGCTGATACTGGCCGGAAATATTCCTAAGATGGACGCCGACGCGAAAATGCTTATTTTGGTTCACATCGTCCCGCTTTTACGATCCATAGGGAACTTCACCAGTCGGACGCCAATGGTGGGTTAATTATATAGAGAGACCCCAGTTTTTTTTTTTACCTTCCCGAACAAGGTTCCAACTTCAGGCTCCATATTTTGTTAATGCAGCTATATGTTAAGGACCCCATTGCCTCTTTTTCTTAATTCTAGCATATATCCAATATTTCTGATATTCTGTCTATTTACTTATATGCTGAAAGAAATTTCGTATGAATCGTAAATATGTCAGTAGTGAGTATAAGTGGGTAATCAGCATTATTACTTGAGATATGAGCTTATACATGGGAAATGGTAGATTTACATCTTCATCGCGACTTTGATCAACTGAAACCTTTAATGTTTGATATACAACAATATGAGATAGCTTTAATATTTTTTGTACGATTTGAAGAGTTCTTCCCACATATGGATTTAGGTCAATTATTAAAAGGGATACTGATGCGTATACTGTAGGTCCATACCTTGACGGGGTTCGATGGGACCGTGGCAGTGCACATCGGGCCAAAAAGTAGGAGATTTTCAAGGCATCCATTTTCTGTAATATTCGAAAGATTAAACAGGGAATCGATTTCCGAACTTGTATTTGGGTACAGAAAATATATCTTAAAAGTGAAAAAAAGGATTTTGATTGTTTATATTCAAAAAGCAAATCATATAGACTGAATTTACAACTTTGCTTCAATAGGAAATTTTAAAATATCAATAATTTTTAATTTTTTAGGTTTTTTCTTTTTTTAATTAAAGGTTAAAACATCAGGTGGAAAATCAGAGCTTTAATTTTTTTAGAACACATAAAAACCAGTATATGAAAATCTCGTAGCCAACCAAAAAATGGTATAAATAGTTGACCCCACTAATGGAACAAACTTAGCCTCCGTCAACTTTGGACAATTTTCGGGCAGTGTTTGTTCATTTTCGGGAACAAGTGATAGTCTATTTGACCAGTAGTTTTGCCAAATTATAATTCACTATTACGCTATTTATAAAATAAGAAAAACAATTTGTCATTTCGATAATCCATTAGAATAATTCACACCTTACTAGCACTTGTACCTTATTGGCAAGGAACGAGAAAGTATAGAATTATATTTGTAATGCAGTTTGAACAATAATGTAATACACTTTATAGAATAGTATATTTACGGCGTTTGGTTTTACCATGGGAGTTATTATAGTAAAAAAACTATTAATAACTCCATGGTTTTACACTTTAACAAACAGTGTGCACACGCGGAAGCTGTTCATCTAAACAAGAGGGAAAAACACAAAAATGACAACAAAATAATTGTATATTGAAACAAACAACCAAACTTCTTTTATGGTAATGCTGTCCGTATTTATTGTGTACTAAATACTACATGTATTATTACTACATAGGCTACATGATACATCGATCACCCAAAAAATTAGTTAGCGAGAATTCACGGTTGCTTAGTTCCTTATGTTTAACTCTACTGTTGAAAGGCCCTGGGATTTCAAACGAGCTGGAATACAAACACGATAGATATCGACAAGGCTGGAGACAATTATACTGAGCTAGCAAATGGATCGATTGTAACCCGTATTTGGAACACGACTCTGAAAAACATCACGGATGTGCGATGAATTAATCGATGAAATCCCGGGCCGTAAAATCCATTTAGCCCATTTCATTTGGCCCCTCTCAAACCAAACATTTATTTTCCTCGATCGGAGAGACTCTCAAACGGTTTAATTGTGATAGCTCTCAAACGGCATTTGATAGACTATCAAACAAAGCCCATGCCATCGCAGTTAATTTGTTACTCTGAAACTAACCCTCTGGTTTTCGCGGCGTTAGTTGTGGAGCCTTGTGTTTACTTTGAGTAGTAAACATTGTACATGTACAGTTGTAAATCCGGGGACAAAACCGGATTTAAAACTTGGTTTTATTACTACTACTACTATAGTTGCGTCTTTTGAGAAATGCATCAAAATGGATAAAATAATGGTAGTGTCTAATTATCGTTTCATGATGAAAAAAGGCATAGGGCCTATAGATAGTCGTGTGACTCAGGGAAGGTGGGAATTTCCCACCTTCCCGCGTTGATAAACACAAAACAAAAAAAAGAAAAGGGAAAAAACTACGATATTCAGGGTGAACCAAAATAACTTTCCTGGGTATCACAAACTAAATCTGGACCGTCACACTATATCTGCATCACGTAGAGAATATGGAATGGTTTAAATAATAATCGTGCCGAATTGGTGCCTGGACGAATTGGTACTTGGACGAATTGGTACCAGTTTTACGAATTGGGTCCGCCGGGACGAATTGGTACCTGGAAGAATTGGTACCTGGACGAAATTGGTTTTGGGCCCGAATCGACCAGATTCTTCAGAAGAGCACTATAGGTCAAAGGTGAACTTAGGTCAAATTATTGATCTTGCAGCAAAAATGAATGGGCGTCTCAGTTTTGCAGTGAAAAATACGCACAGTACACACTTTAGTTAGGTAAAGCAGACAGCGACATTTAATTAATACATACTTTCTGTTATCTATCACAAAAAGAAACTGGATCAGGGTATGGTGGGAGACTGATAAAACTAAATGATTGACTATCTCTATCATTGTGTGCTGTTTGTAACTTAGTACAGGGAACCTTTAGTTTACGTCGTTTTTTGATTGGTGGTCGGCAAAAATGAGGGGTGATTCGTAAATGTAAAATGCAAAAGATGATTAAGACTGGCTGACATGCCGAATTTCAGTATGACTACCGCTTTGTACTAGCGTAACTTAGTTCGCAGATGTGATACAGTCGGGGATAAGGCCAGTGTTCGATTTAGAGGGTTTTTTTCTGCACAGATGCATGTAACATTTGCTCTGTGCATGTAAAATTCCAGTCTGTGCATGCAGATTTTAGTGTATACAGCCATTTTCTGAGGAAAATCCAAGTTGTGCATTAACTTTCTTTTCTAAATCTAACACGGGGTAAGCGCTCATGGGGCGAGTACGCTAATCAGGCGACTCGGCACTTACATACCGGCGATTTTTATATCTGCCAATTCGGCGAGGAATGAGAGGTTTTCCTATGTTCTACTGATCAATTCAGGAAATTCACAAGGCAAACGATCTTCACCAAAATTATTTTGCCAATTTTACTTTAAAAAAAGACCTAAAATCTCCGCGCACCAAAAAAAAAAAATCATCGCACCACTTTGTCTGCTACATTAGGTAAACGTTGGGATTTTGTGAAAAGAAACTCACCATTTTGAGAAATGCACCATTGCCATAAAATCATTCCGTTCATCAACTTCAGGGAAATCCCCAGTCACCATCTTGAAATATAGTCCAAAAAGGAGTGATAAATAAGCTATTTGAATATAATTTGTGTACAAAACTATAGCCTCATCTTTAGGTACAAAGGTTTTAAAAAACAATTAACTTTCTAGAAGGAGAGTGACAGAAGAATTTGACATCGCGGATGCGTATTAATCTGAAATGTGAAGCGGTTGCTTCTGCACATGGGCAGTAGGATAACTCTTAGTTCTGAGCATGAGCAGCAGAACAAGCAAATTATGGCGATGTACATCCACACATGCTGACATTGGAAAGTAATCCAGCCCTTGTTGATACAATTTATGCACTTCGAACTTGGATTTTTACAAACATTACTGATGGAAGATTAAAAGGTGATATAATATGTAGTACAATCCGAAGTTTTAACAAAAAATGAGTGTGGTGTGATTTTTAGGTGAATGTCGGCCCCCCATTCGCGGTTGTCGCTCAATTGAGCGTTATCCCCGACTGAAGACACACAGTTCTTGATTAAAATTTGTTGGACAGGAATCGAACATAGTGGTCGAACCAATTACCTTACGAAACGATATTACTGAACGGGAACAAGGGACCAACTTATGGTGCTCTTCAAAATTGTTCTTAGAAGAACACTTACAGTTTTCCTAAACGTCTCCCAGCGACAGTAGTAAAGCCAAAGTAGCAAATCATGAATAGTAGACTATGTCGATGTGAGGGTAACACGCCGTACGAAAAGGCAATGAAATACTTACTCATGGTACTGGCCCACGCTGCAGTCTCAAGTTGATCAATGTGGTTGCTACTGTTTTCGTTTACCACGGGACGAGCTGGGGCAAAATTGCATTTGAATGTGAGCATATGCACATCGTATTGTTGTTGCTGTGCAGCAGGCCAGTAGGCCAGGAATTCTGCGGGGGGAGTTCGGATTTGCCAGAAGAGGACTTTTGCGTACCAAAAAAAAATTTTCGGTCGCTGCGCCCCGGTTGACCCAAAAATTCACGTCGTCTACAAATTGAAGAGCGGGGGGGGGGGGGGGGGGGGGGGGGGGGGGGGGGGGGGGGGGGAAGAAGAAAAAAATCTCGTCGCAGCGTGAGAACAAAAGTATGAGTAAACAACGGACAATCATAAAATGCGATGATGGTCTAAACAGCTGCTAGTCATTTCCATTATAATGCCACCACAACCCTAAGACAAACTTTTAATGGACGGACCTTACAAATGGCAAAGCGGACTTACCCCTTTAAAGCGGACTTTTGTCATTTTGGGGGGTGCGTCGCCCCCCCCGCAACCCCACGGCTACGGCCTGCTGTGCAGAGTAAAATTAGCATCAGGCACCGGGCACAACGCAGTTGCGATGCGGCGCCGCCATTGGGAAATACAATTTTTTTTTCAAAAAGAAATTGACAATTAGAGTACACATCTTTCAAATTTCTTTAAACTCTTAACGAACACTCAATTACTGGAAAATCTTTTACTGATGAAATTCACTGCGTATCGTGTACAGAATGATTTTACACTTCTAAGCAGCTGCTAAAGCTGTGAGCATTGCTTAGCACGTGAGTTGCTTGGTGACGATTCCTATTTGTCCCTTCTCACACGAGCATGGTGAACGAACGTGAAAATTGCACATGGGGATCGGCGGGCTGTCGCAGCCGATAGCCATAGACCTGCCCTCGATACAGGTCAGTGGACATAGAGAGCCGAGTACGAGCGTTTGTTCCAGATTTATACCCTCGAGAGAGTAAACACATGCCGTTGCTGCGTTAGAATCCTGGATAGAAGCCGAAGAAAAGATAGGGGGGGAAAAATTGAAGATTTTTCCGTCAAACGTAAGTGATCGCATTGATAGTAAATCCAAAGTGCCTTAGTAACATTAATACCTATTGATATTGCTCAAATTGGGCATACGTGTGACCAAACGTCTGCAGGCATAATTGCTTCTGGAAAGTACATAAGATTTGTCGCTGGCCTACCCTATTGTCCGCAACACAAGTTGTAGCCCTATGGGTATGGAAAACCCCGGGTGCGGTTACCGAAACTCTTAAATAGAACACAACGCGAGCGTGGACTGCGTGAGCCAGGAGGAAAACCGCAACTTGTTTCCGTGATGCGGAATTATTTTTGTATTTTTTGTTTTTTTTTTTTTTTTTGGGTCGAAGAATGCGCCGAACATCCGCGGAGCTCGTTGCGCTTACACGAGGTGTGGTTATCTCCTGTCCAAGTAATTATAATCCCATGTAGACAGGACTGGGGCAAAAGTGTAGTTAGGGAAACTACATGGTTTATGGTTATAATCCTACTTAAATTACCCCGAAATCGATCCAATCACCTTCAGAAAACCCTCTTCTATCCAATGGACTGTTTAAAAACACATTTTTTTTTTAAAAATGTCCTTAAATTGAAGAAAAAAATTGTCAAAAAAAAATAATTTTTCAAGCTACTGACAGCCGATAAACTTTCCAGACGAGGTTGCACCGAGTAATTAGCGGTGCGCGTTATTCTATGCAAAAAACACTGCTGTTTACCCAATCGGGATGCCCCTTGGTTGTCCGTCTAACTTTTGGACCATGGATACCAAAAGTAGGTCGGCCCATTTAAGTGGCATCTTAACTTAGAACGAGGGCATTTGTTTACTCGCAAATTCTCCCCGTTTTCTACAAAACCCACTTCTTTCTTTCAGTATTAAACATGTTCCAGAACGGAATGTTATTATTTATCGATGTAGGTAAGTTCATGATTTTGTTTACACAAGTCTTTCAGGCCAGAAATGTTGTGCTGATTTTGGCGGTTTTCAAAAGTTGTCTAACCTTGTCTGTTTTACCCATAATTTCCCTTATTTTTCAAGCCGCCCTTCAAAAAACTTAACCTTGTTTGAAAGTGTCATGGGCGTATTCTAATATAGTCTTGTTGCTTAGAATGATGATTAGAAATATTTCATCCCTACATTATAGGGTTTTAGGGTCCTACTAAACGACTATTACCAAGTATCTGTTGAGGATGTCTGTGGTGTAGTTCCCTTCAGATTTCAGTTTCACAACATTACAACAAACATTGGCACAGGATTTTTTCCAGCAATTGTTTAAAGGGCATTTCGTGACCACCAGCCTTGTCCCCCCGACTTGCCTCAGGAAAAGTATAGAGATTTTTTATATCATCTGAAACGTCGGGTAAGCTAGTGTGATTTAACATTGCTCATTCATAAACACCCAAACTGCAAGATCAGAGATCAACTGAATTTTGGGAATAAACTAACTTTACAAACTTGAAATTAAAAAAAAAAAAAAAAACAGAATGGTTAGAATCACCGAAATGCACCTTTAAATATTCTATGCCACAGATAAACATGTATATTGTAATACTTGTATTTGATACAGGCAAAACCTGGGAAGCCTTGAAGTTGAAAAATTGTTTTTTTTTTGCTTTATTTTTGCATTAGTTAAAGGCTGTGAACCGCAGTGACAAGTGTGGATTCATAAGAGGGTGATCCTGTTTTCAGGGGTCCAAAAAACCACAGGTTTGGTGACATCAGTCATGCTTCATTTTTTGAGTTGTTCAATGCCTAATATGTGGTGATTAGTTCAAAACCATAATCAAAAGAGGATTAAAGATGGTGAATTACTATTTAATACAAAAACAACATTAAGAAATATTTCCAAAATCACAAGGACCTCTTTGTTAAAAAGCCGTTTTCATGTCCCATAGTTAGTACGACACAAAAAGGAGTAAATTCAGTGTATTTCTACAAACATAACTTCAACCTATTCAATGAATGCTACAAATAATGTTTTAACAATGTGTGTATATTCTATGTAAACAAAACCATCCAAAACATCTGAACTTGAAAAGTCCGACATATGGGGACACCAAAAACCTTCATGTCCCAGTTATGTTCGACACCCAAAAATTTTAGGAAACCCCTCAAACATATGCAAATCGTGGGAGAAATAACAAGCACAATGAAACAATTAGTTTCCCTGGCTTTTTTCACTTGAAAAAATGATAGTTTTAGAATTATTATTCTCAAGTATGGGATTAGACAGATTGAGTGATAAATGAGTGTAAAAATTAACTTTTAGCCTTTTTCACAAGGTTTTGTGTCCCAGTTATGTATGAAATTTTTAACTTCATTTCTTTCAGTAATCACAATGGTTTTCCCAGATAGTCCACTTTTGTATTATTAAGGGTCCCTAATCACATTAAAATAGAAACATAAACTATTTCAAGATTTTCTATTTATGCTTAGGGGGGGATTATTGTTCAAGTCATGTCCCAGTTAGGACCAACAAAGTGCAGACAATTCGTAGTTATTGGCATCATAGACCTTTTTTTTGTAATTTAAGTCTAAAAATTCATTTGGATTCCAAAAAGATAAGGTGCTCCTCTACATTAGAAGAACATTCAAGATCAATTTTTGGCTAAATGTCCACCAAATGGACCCTGAAAACAAAGCACCCAAGACTAAGTTAAAGTAAGGGCTGCATTGTTTACATTCCAAACTGGTTCCAATCTTTTGGTTGGATTCGTGCAGAAGAAAAATGTGGCTATTTTTGCGATTTTTGTTTTCACTTTTATGAACACACTTACAAACATCGGTTTCCCATGATTGAGTCTACT
>JAMKCH010050392.1:0-11082 GCA_023653785.1 Ophioderma brevispina
AATGATGTATAGTTTAAATTGGCTATTTGGGGGAAAAAAAAAAAAAAAAAGCTGGATGATTGTGATTTTATTTACAGTGAGCAAGCAAACAAGAAACATTTTAGGTGATTCTTGGAGTTATTTGCAAAAAAAACCCCTAAAGGTCTGTCTGCTTGTAGAAAAGGATTTTTGTGGCATGAAGAATAGCAATTTTTTAAAGTCATACAACACAGTTGTGTTGGTTTCAGGACCATTCCTTCATATGACTTTATCAGTTTTCATGGCTGGTGATAACTTCTTTTTTAGTCATCAGAGTTAAAATGACCACCCCCCCCCAAAAAAAAACATAAGGGAAATTTAATTGGGGGCTGGTAAGGTTCCATGCAGAAAAGTCTCTCCAACGTTATTGGGATATAGGTAAAATCACAGACCAGAATGAAGAAAGAGACGCTTTAGGAGACAGGACCACAGGCACAGACACACACACAACACATCTTTCATTTATTTCAATCCCATGCTCACTCAGGTATCACTTTTTTCTTTCATTTACAGAAATCTTTGATCATGGCTGGCGATGACTGATCAAGGTCCAAAACTTGGATGAAAAGTGAACTGTCAGCGATTAGTTAGCTGAAATCATGTACCACAAATAGATAAAACATAAATTCACACATACTATTATGACTGCTTGAAAAACTCTATAGATTAAGGACTTCATACACTTTGTGCTAAGTTTCACTGGACCCACACAAGAGAGTCTGATATAATAGCTAGTGATAACACCACTGACACAGCAGGAGGGACGGCAGATGAGCAGATGGACTGTGTAGTTTGTCTTAATTTCATGCATGCCGGTTAAGTCTTTATATGATAACTAAAACACACACAATCAATCAAAGTAAAAATTGAACAAAGAAAAAAAAAATGCTGTATAATTAAGTAATCGTGTTAAACATTAATCATAATAGCAAAACAAAATTTTACATCAATACATTACATTCCCTATGATATTAAAGAACACTCTCGTAAAAAACCACCATCTACTATGGCCTGCAGTAAACAAATTCCTGATGAGACACGTGATGAAGACATCATCTCAATGATGTGGGATTGGTCGTATGAGATTGAAAAACCCTTAAAAGCACTTACATGCTTACACACCTTTTGCCTGAAATGTCTCAAACAAGTAAGCATCCACCTGGAGTTCTCACCTGTCCTCTATGCCAGACACATCCCTCTACCCCCTGGAGGAATAGATGGCTTCAGAGACAACTTTTTCATCAATCAGCTGAAGAACAGACGAGCTATTCGTAACATGAGGAGAGTAAAGATGGAAAGCATATGTTGTGGTCAACTGATAGGGAGGAACAGTTGCACGTGCATGGACTGCAACGGTTTTCTTGTGCCAACAGTGTGTGGATTTACACAAGAATATCCACACCATTAGAGTTCACACAGTCTTTACCATTGAGGAGCTTAAATCAGGCAAGGTGACATGAGCAAGTTATCAAGGAACAATGTTGTCAGGAGCAAAAGGATCAAGTCTTAGATGGTTCTGCAAGGACATGTGATATCCAATCTGTGGGATTGCACAGTGATTGAAACACAGACACCCACAACAGACTATGTTACACTGGAAAGTGCTACCAAAGATCAAATAACAGAGCTCAAGATGCTAGTGCAAACTGCAGGGAATTCTCAGCAGTCAATGAAGCCATTGAAGAACAGAGATGGTCAAGAAAAGCTGCAGATGCCCTGCAATGGCCTTAAAAAACAATTGTATGATTTGTAAGGGGAATGATTTTAAAACTGTGGATGAAAAACTGCAAGTCCATACAAGAAAAACTGAATGAAGAGACAGAAAACACGATGTGAAAAATTGAAAATCGAAAAGAAACAGCTACAGAATTTACAATCCAAAGTTGAGTAATGCTATGGAGATAGCTAACCAGGTAATCAGTCTGGTTCCAAGCATGATGTGGCTTCTAATTATTCTAGCTTGACTAAAACCCTCACCAGCTACAAGGTATGGATCCACATGGTATCAGCAAAGGTCTCAGCAAGGTGAATCAAAGCAAGTCAGAAGAGTGTGGTGAGATGTCTGGATCTGGTTTCATATAGATGACTTTTTTTTTTGACGGCCTTTGCCAAAGAAAGTGGAAGTGGGGGGGGGGATATGGAAAAAGAAATTGGCAGTGAAGGACAGGGCAAGCTCCAAAGGGCTTTTGGTGTTACTGTTAGTCCAAATGGAGATATAGTAGTGGCTGATATGGTGATAAGGATGTGAAGGTATTTTCTCATGATGGAAAATTCAAGTGGACTTTTCAGGATGATATACAGGCTGACTCCTGATGTAGCCATTGGCACCGATGGGCAGTATTTTGTGGATTGACCGTACTGCACATGTCAAGGTGTACAGTCCTGAGGTAAAATACTTGAAAGCAATTCACGTTAAGGCATCAACTGGGCATATCATATGATGTGATAACATCGTGTACTATCTGGTGTGACAATAAACCAACGCAAGGGGCATATGTTGGTAGGAAATTCCAGTAAAAAGTATTAGAACACAAACAGGATGGGACACATATCTCTACAATTAAGTTAATATATGTCCAGGGTTCATGCAGTGACATCACAGGCCGGAGAGTCATTGTTATGCAAATAGCTCAAATACAGATGTGCAAGTGTAGATGATACGAAATGTTTTAAAAACCATCAATGCCACCAAAGGATGCAAATCCTGGAGTCCATGTGGTGTACGTCTGTATTGATGCTGGTGTTCATTCTACATCAGCAGGTACAGCGGAGGTGACAAAGGTGGTATCTACAGCTTCACTGATGAAGGGGAATACCTGGGATGTGTTACAACTGATGTGACCCGCAGAAGGAATCGCACTGACAGAAGATTGAAAAATTGGTAGTAGACAATATAGACACCAAGCAAAAGTATTTGCATTCCTATTAGTTGTAAATTATAAACGGTGATATTCTTTTAATTTTAAAAAAATGTTCACTTGCTTTTAAGTTTTACTGACAATGGCAGTGCAGCCCCAAAGTGGTTTTTGTGAGTATTGAGGTTGTTGTGGAATGTCAAGTAAGTAATTTACATTATAGTAGATTTCAAATAAATGAGACCTCATTAAAAGTTTAGGTCGCTGTTCACCGTGGGAGGTAAGAGGAATTCTTTTGAATGCCAAGGTTAAAGGTTTCTGTTACTCATACAATGTATAGTAATGTAGCTAGTAAATAATGGCAGAGTTTCCATATGTACCCCCCCCCTTCATATATTCCATGCAACTAAATTTAATTATTTTAGCTGTATGCCGTTGTTTGAAACAAGGCCAATATTAAATCAATTTTGTATCATGTAAATATATATTAGGGGGTACATATGAACTCTTTCCAATCATGTTGACCTAAATACTTAATTTCACATCTAAGATATCTTGGATATTTTAATTGAAGTATCAGATGAAAACAGCAGCAATTATTTAATTAACGTTGTTTTTGAACATAAATTAACTTTTACACTGGAAAATTAATCTCTCACAGCATTTGGGAAATAATACATTCTTATATAATGCACCGTACACAACTAAGTTTTTATTTGTCCATTAATAGTGGCCAACCTTGTATTAAGCGATTAGAGCAAAGTCGATCATAAAGGCTGACGCGAATTTCCTGAAGAGGGTGCCCTCAATTTTCCAACATATCGTGGTTTGTGCATGTACTAATGCTGTCCTCATTCGACTCAACTGTTTGAAAATGGCTAAGTTCCAAATCGAGACCTCATATAGAAAACCACATCTTTGTTCTAATGTCCGGATCCAGAATTTTTGTTTTACACATTATCCTATGGCATTGTATACGCTAACATAAATTTAATGCATGAAAACAAAATCTGATTCATCTCAACGTTTGTAATTTTCAGCATTTTGGTGACTATCTTAGTTTCTAGCTGGCTATTTCCAATTAATACTCGAAAAATATATTTCGAAATTCTGATCCAGCCTTGTAACATACTTTTGTAAACTGAATTTCATCAGTTGCAATAATCGATTTTGTCAGTAGCTGTACCAGGACACACTATGTTTTGTAATGGCAAAAAGGTCTAGTCTTCCACATGGCCTGGGATTGAACCCCATTTCAATATCCACCTATTGAATATGCATGAGTCTCACTTAATTTGAATCTCCTATTAGTTTCCCGGGATTAGTTTTAGGCAAAAATTCAAAAAAAAAAAAAATGTTTCAGAAAAATGGAAGACTCCTCCTTTTTCTTTTATGATGTCTTTTGTTAAATTCTTGGTTTTTGAAGACTAATTTAAAAAAACTGATTTGCCACTTATAAAAGCTATGCACACAATCTTGTGAGACAAACATTCTTGTCTTTATCATAATATGTGATGTGATTGTGAAAACCTGACCATGGCACACTTGGTCAGTTTCAAGATTGCCTACCTACAGTTCTATGTTTGATCCATATTGGGGACTGGGGGCCAACATAGAATGTTTACATGACATAGGTTTAATCAGTAATTCAATATACACGCATTTCTTTTAAAAAACCTATGTGTAAAATCATTTTTTAGAAAATGTAAATACGATGCGAGGCACCAGAAATAATTTAATGTAATGAAAACTCTAAAGTGTCCCATAGGGACAATACTAAAATATCAGATTTTGTTCTTTTTGGATGCTTTTGTCTTTTAATCTGTAAGGGGTGGGACCGAGCTTTGTAAAGACTTATTTCTGATTTGTTTATTTTATTTTCTGATGTTTCAAATCACTGATAAAGTGCCTTTGACATTAAAACACATATATCATAGGGTACAATGCAATTATGACAAAATGTTATGGTATGATACCTATGCATTTACTTAACAGTAAATAATAGTAATGCCTACCATTGTTATTCAAGGGCACTTAGACACACCAGTACTTCACACTAGACTGTACAGTGTATAATTAGTATGGTAACAATTTGCTTAAGTACAATGTAAAGCAGATGTGTTGCCCCAAGCAATCAGTCAAAAAAAATCACAGGCACATAACACAATGAAAGGTTTGCATTCCCCAAGCCTGTAACCATTATTTTTTATGGGAGATTTTTCCAAAAGGGTACTTTCCCCCCAAACTTGCCTCCTCCTCCTCAAATGGGGGGGGGGGGCAGGACAAATATTGCCAAAGTGACTTTTAACAATTATACTTGGTTGGCCTTTTGAGCTCTTGTATGAGTTTTAGGGGCTTCTTGGAATTTGATTTTGGGATGTCTTCCGCTCTGCCCTTTTGGAATTTGATTTGGTTGTGTCTCCCTCCTCCCTCCCTCCCGCCCCCACCACCACACCCCTTCCCAGTTTATTGCCTGGAATTTCTCCGATGCCTAAGCCTTGGTGATTTGTTGCTGATTGCTGGGGGAACAAATCCTATTATGTGGCCTCTAACAGTGAATTGTATTTTAAAAATGGTACTCATACACACACACAGTAATCTGAACTAGACTTGGGTAACAATGTATAAGTTACAATATTAAATGCAAGATACATTAAAATAATACTTCTGACAAGGCACTAATCCAACTAAACTGAACATTGTAAAAATAACTATGAAATTTGTTATAGTAGGAGTAAGGCAAGAGAAAGTATCAGTAGCTTCCCACAATGCATTGCTTCCATTGGAACTTTTTGTACAGGTTGCCATGTGAATCGTTAGAGATGAAACATCGTTTTTAAATGGCAAGGTTGTGATCATACTGTCAATTTAGCCATGTTTTATCACTAACGATCCCCATCCTTACCTGTACAAAAACCTCCATGTGAAGCAATGCATTGTGGGAAGCTTACTGATATTTTCTCTGGAGTAGGCTTAAGGGGTGAACATCATTTTTTGTCAATTTATTTTTGCAACAGTTTTTTTTGTATTCCATTTCCTATATCTCAACATGAAAATGCACAAAATTTGCCGGGGCAGTGAAATGACAAGATTTTTTGCCTTGGGGGTCCTAACAAAAAATACAATCGTTCCCCTCGACCGCATGTGTCCCCTGCCGTCGCGGTTAGTGAATGATGGCCTAACATGACCTTTGACCTTGATATGTGACTTTGACCTCATCAACAAATGAGGGATCCCATGTTGCACCTATGATTCAAGTTGGTTCCAATTGAACTTCAACTTTTCTATGAGTGCAATTTTTACATTTTCATCCTATTTTACAACTTGACCTCACATGACATTTGACCTTGGCATGGGACCTTTGCCTCATCACAAATGAGGGATCCCATGTTGCCAACCTATATTCAAGTTTGGTTCCAATTGAACTTCAACGTTTCATATCAGGTCAATTGGTACATTTTCAGCCTATTTTACAACTTGACCTCAATGACCTTGCTCCTGCATGTTGACCCTTTGACCGCTCATCACAAGTGGGGGGATGGCCGGAGTTGCACCTGTGACCCAAGTTTGGTTAAATCCATCAGTATGTGGATATTACATGCAATGTTAACCCTTTTTCACAACAGACATCAACAACAGACTCATCAACAACCGACAAACAAACACACCAGTGGACAAAGTGATCCCTATGTGTCTCCTGCCCTAGGGCAGGCGACACAAAAAGTGCGCCGGCAAATCCAAATGGCCGCCGATTTTCCAAAAAAGTCACATTTCAGCCATAACTTTGTCATTTTGTGGTGTGTTTTAATTGCTTTGTGGTTTTAAACCCCGTTGTTTTGCGGGTTCAAGCAATCTGTTAATGCATCCAAAAAGTAGCTAGCTAAAAGCAATCAGGTGTAGAGTGAGCCCCTGTTTTGACAACAATTTCTGCTATGTTACCTTAATTAGCAAAAGATCGCGAAAGATGTCGTCAATTCGTTGGATTGCTCAAGACAAAATGTGGCTTTCTATAGGAGAAGTGTCCAGGTTCTTGACATGGACCACTAGCACAATCTGTTGCTCTATAGGTCTTGAATGTCATCAGTCCATGTGGTTGGTCCCTGCCAGATCCATTTCCGGCACCAGCACACATCAGGTGGTCCACTCGGAAAGTTCCATCCCATTGTCATTCAAAAGTAGAACCAATGTATATCTTTTGGTGTCTAACTCTTCCCAAATAAACAGCAAGTGGTTGGTTAGGTTAGTTAGGTTGGGGAACAATGGTTCTTGAGAGTAGACATTTCTAATCTCTGCTTCTTGGGCACCCTTATATGTTTCCAGTATTTACTCACATGGAAATACCACTGCTTTCCTCTGCTTGATAATCATCCCAAATAGCACAATAAGGTTCTCAATCATCTCTTTTGGATAATTGGTTGACCTTGTCGAGGTCCTCTGCGGACATCTGCTCACGTGATGGGTTGACTCTCGGATAATAGGAGGGTGGCTGTATTCAACGATACCTAGAGATGACAGTTAATTCTCCCAAGAACAGGCCTTCCTTAAAAAATATCTTATTTCAAGGATGTTGAATATAGGCCCTATGTGAGGGTTATGAGGTGAAAAAAAAACGGCTGACAGAGGTCTGGTTTGTTTTGTAGGAAGTCTCTTGGTGTATAGTGCAAATAGAGGATGATTAGAAAGGTAGTGAATTATATAACTAGTGTTGAATGTTTAAGCAGACTATAACTATAAGAAGTTTGGGACATCGGGTGGCTCTGCAAAGAGCTGTTTGCTGTAGTCTATAGGTCTATTGCATTTTTGAGTCTGTTGAAGTAGTTTTTACGGTTGTATCGGTTTATTTTTAAGAAGCATTTTAAAGTGATTTTTTGTCTCGCAAAGGTCAGCGATTTATCGCCCCAAGTCTGAGGAGACCCCCGGCGATTCCGATTTTCCGACAGGGGAGAGTTCACCGCGAATCGATGAAGTTAAAATGAGTTTAACTTTTGCGATTCTCGCTGATGATTTTTTTGTTCATCCATCGGAAGTTGCTGGCCAACTATTATGAAATAATAAAAATGCGAAAATCACTTATCCAAAATAACTTATTAAGTTACGCGATATTTGTAATACCCCGTGTACGAATTGCGAGTTGGAAAAGAATTGCATTAATATAGGCACAAGCCTTATAAGTAGGCAACAGAGAAGAGAACAAGTCCTTGACTGGCCCAATACGTGAGGTTCGCGGGTGCGGGCGGGCCACATTTTTCCAGATTACGACAGAGTGAGAGAAATTGTGAAAGTCGGCGTGAAATCGCTGCGATTTTGGGGAAAATCGCAGCGATTTCTCGCAGCCTGAAAAATCGCGCAAGTATCAACCCGGGCTTATAGTCCCCTGCAAACTTTGTTCGGCGGGGCAAAACCGTTTCTCAGCCTAAAATGATATTTTATCTTGAACAGCAATGACTGAGATGCACCGTTGTGGGAATTCCCGGGCAAGCTCTTCTTGTCATGGGGGGTTGATAATTCCACATTTTTTTATGAGCCCACCTTCAAAATATGTTATAAATCCAGAGAAAATCAATAATGCAAAAGGAAAAAAATATTTTTGAGTTCGGCAACCCCCCTGTAGCATGCCTCTGAAAATTTTGATTCAAGGTTGCCGCATTTAGAAACCTCACACAATGTATTACTAAAGGGAATTATGTAATATAATGCAATTTCACTTTACGAACCTTTCTAAACTGGTTCTTTCATAACACAGAATAGTAAATCTACACCATCATAACACCACCATCTCTCCCACACCCATCACACCCATCCCCAAAGACCACAAACACCCACCCAGAAACCCCCCACCCACCCCACTTTGCCTGCTTTTCCCCAAAGTAATCATATAGTGCACCTTGCAGAGTTTCATTACCATACTATTCGTCATAATACAAGAACATCATTTTCATCATGTTGAATATCTCTAGTATGGAATGAAGCTGCTTATTCCTTTACATTGTAAGCCATTGTATCCAAATTACATCTGCCCCTATGGAGGGTTCTTAGGGGGGTGAACCCATGCTTGTTCCAGGAGTTCTGAAAGTGATGCCTATAAATGGGACCAATGTTTCAGGGAAAAATATACACCTAATGGGACCATATTTACTTGTGAAATCTCCAGTTTTCTGTGAAAGGATGCCCCTAACAGGACAAGTGGCAGTAAATTTACAACCCTAGTGGTACCTGTTTTTTTAATAAATACCTGAATAAAAATCACACCTGTTAAAGAATCAGTAAAGAAGAAAAACTGACAACTCTTGTGGTCATTTTGCTGAATTTTTAGTTCCTTTTTCCTTTTGTATCACTGAAAAAAGTCAAATCTTAACTAATTTGATACCCCTAGCCAGACTAAAAATGTTTTTTGTGAATTTAATACCCTAGCGGTCGGTAGTCCAATGCAACGCAGCTATAGGCCCCACTTTTTTTTTTCGGAATGAGCATTGGTCCCTGACCAAATTCAAGAACCCCCACTCCCCTGCATAATGACTTTGATGTTGCATTGTTCACACAACAGCTTTAGATTTGTTGCAGTTATGTTTTAGTGAACCTTTCTGTGGTCTTTCAAAGACCTTTCACAGCCTGAATCTGAAATGTCACTGGTTTTGAGGCATGATATGATGTATTCCTTGCGTACCAGAAACTTCCCGACTCTTTACTCATACACTCTAGATTTCAGGATTTAAAAATTAACTCTTTCGGATGGGGGGTATACTAGGGACCAATCAAAATAGCTTTAAATTAAATTCTATGTTGCCTTATAGATTCAATCATAATAGATTTCAATTCATATCTATTATTTTTAATGTTCAATGCAATGGAGAATGATTTTAAATCCTAACATCGATTGGTCCCGTACTGCAATCCTTATAGGAGTAACTTTAACCGCTGACATTTATAGTGTTAGCCTGTACTTCTGCAATTCCTCCTGCTTTGAATTCCATGGCTAGGATAAGCTGGATCAATCCCACTTTTGTATATTCTGTGAAATAATCCTGAAGGGCACTTTTATATATATCAACTGACTTGGATTTCACTTGAGCTGCAAATGCACGTCCAAGTTGCCCTAGTTTGCTGATATATAGATTAATGGTTAGGGTCAAGATAAGGATTAAGTATGAGATGGCGAGGTGTCCGAGCGGTCATAAGGCACTGAACCATCCAGAGCATTTAAGATCGACCGAGGCGACCTTGTTCGAGCCCCGCGATAGTCGGGTTTCTTGTCATACTCAAATATTTCCTATAAGGTCGGAAATTGCATAATTGCGCAGCAGTGTGATTCTAGATTTCCTCCCTCGCCTCCCCCCTTGCGTAAAATGTGCATGTGTATGCAATGGGTGGTCCGCGCCTCCTGGTTCGGAGAATTCATGTAAGCTTTGGTCCCGTGTATCAGGGAAGTAATTCCTGAACACGTAAAAAAGTTGCAGAAGACCATCCTGGTCTGTTACCTGCACACATTTCTCTAGGTACCAGGGTCAATTCCAAACCCGCGCTAAGTCAGCGTGGAAGGGTAGGCCGAAATCCAGCTGGAACATGTTAGGCTTTCGTCCACGTTGAACAGACAAAAGGCTGATGATAGGGTCAAGATAAGGATTAAGTATGTGGTTTTGGATTATTGGGTGTTAGTTTAGGGTTATGGTTTAAGATAGGTTAGGCTTATGATTAATTAAGGGCAGTAGACTAAATGGGAATTAGAACTAGTGATAGTTACTTAAAACCAGCACTATCCTTCCTAATATTAAGTGTTATTATTTTTAAGGATCATGCAGTGGCTGTCAGATGATGGTCGGATGGTCAATTTCATTTATATTATATAAGGGATGATAGGTAGTAAAAGTTATTACAAGAGCACAAATTTTAAAAAAATGCGTCCGGCCCCCCCTTAATGTTTATACTTGACCCCCCCTTAAAATACCTCCCATTTCCCCCATTTTTCCTCCGATTTCCGACCCCCAAACGGCAGAAAGTAGCCCGAATTTTACATAATTTTGTAAAGCATCGTTGACAGATAGGCAATACTCTGTCAACTTTAATATTGTTCTTAACAAGTTATACACTGGTGTGCCTTTACCAACCTTACGTTCTGACGATTTTTTAAGGGTCATTTTTTTACTGAATTTATATGTAGTTTCAGGTTTTGCCAAATTACAAAACTAGCGAATTTTCCCAAGTTTTTGCCTGT